>CM062293.1:492688731-492923731 GCA_031216915.1 Pictodentalium vernedei
TGGCGGGTTTCTAGTCCAAACATGGCCTGAAAGTCCGTAATATAAGTTGTTGGTTTGGTACGTCCTTTAAAAGGACGTACCAAACAAAAAACTTATATTACGGACTTTCTGACCATGTTTGTACTATCGGGTTTCATGGATCAATTCAAGGTGAATACGTGTTGAATTATTGCTGGAAATGATCGGTATCCACCCAGAAACATTAGATTTACTTTTCATTATACCTTTTTAGAACAAATTGATCATTTCCAGTGATAATTGGACTCGTGTTCTCTTTGAAGTGATGCTTTGAAAGCCGCCATTTTGATTGATACCATGAAAGGGAAAATTTCTATATCTTCCAGGGCCCAAAATAAGCGGTGTCGCGTCGCTTTTTGCTATGCAAAACTTGCAAAAAGCTACACAATGTTCAATTATGTATAGCATTTTGCGATACAAGATAATCAACTGCAGCCTATTAGGCTGCAGTTGATTATCTTGTATCGCAAAATGTCAATGAAAATTTGCAAACAAATTTGAAAACTAGTTCACTGATGCTTTACTTCTGATTGTGGAACATTCCAGGCATAACTCAGATTAACTCTCCATCAAGCATCATTAGCAACTTCATATGTAAGATGAATTCTATTGGTTTAAATTCTTCCTGTTTTTACAACATTTTGCATAAAATGTCCATTACAAATAACTTCAAGCCCATCAAATTAAAAATCCCAACTTCCATTTTGAGAACTGTTAAACAACCAAGACGCCATTTGAAAATATTCAAGTCCATGTAACCCTTAAAGGCAGTTCAGTTAAAAAAAAAAATAAAGAAAATGTTTCATGTGTTGCAGATCATTTGGAAATGCCCAGAAATGGATGAAACTATTCTATCTACTTAGAAGAATTCAATACAAAACAGCATAACATAACTCCGGTATACAAAAATAGCTATGTATTTTGACAAAATGCTATTCATTTTTTGGAAATGTGTAGCATTTTGCTACACAAAGAAAAAAAGTTATTTTGAGCACTGAATTATCTTCACAGTGGGGGATACGATTTCCATCTTCCCGCAATTTTTTTGATAATCTATCGTTTAGCGTATAATAAAAAAACATATCTACACAAACATCCATTTCACACAAACATCCATTTCAATTGAAACTTTATGTTTGTAAATTAATAATTTTTCACAACAGTGCCACCTTCTAATATTTTGTCTGAACAATTTTACTTATTTTGTTAATTTGTGTATATTTCAATGCGTGGTTTCTAAATAGAGCACTTTCGCGATACGCGCTGCATTCTACGTGTACAGTTAACTAGAAGCTCTGTCATGAAATGCGCACAAATAGCACGTTGATCTGCGCGTTAATCTATGACCATAGTAAGGCTATCAAATTATGTACATATCGCCTGTGTACAAGCAATGTTTCAGCCAATGGACCTCCGGGTAACCCGGAGGTCCATTGGCCGAAACATTGCCTGTGTTTGCTATGAGTAACCAGGAAGACCTGCCATGCTTCGGATGCCATTTGATATGGCAATTCCTACGCGCAATTAAGCCTAGATAAGCGCGCATTTGTGACAGGACTTCTAGTTTTAACCCTATGGATGACGGCTTATTGAATAAACAACGTCGGTTGATCTTTAATCTAGTTTCCGATTCGGTTGCGAGTTTCTTACCCTTGGGTTAATTTCTCATATGAAAATAAATTTTCATTGAGATATATAATAAACATATCATTATGATAGGAATGTTGCCTGGTCTTTCACATTTTGCCTCGCTGACGAGGACAGATCGACAGGTTGTAGGTCTGACCTCAACAGCTGGGTGGAACTCTGCAAATTGATTTACTTTACTATCAAAACAGAATATATACATCGCAAACTTGCATTCTGTCTGCATTAAAAAGAATTAGGTTCCCAGCTTAATGTAATTCACACTCCTAAACAGGGAGCGCAGTTGCTCGTTGGTTAGAGTGTTGGAACCTAAACCCAGAAAGTCGATGGTTCGATCATGACCCGCGCCATCTGAGCTGCGTCCTTGGGCATCACAGTTGATTCTGAAGAACCACGTGGGGTGCGGTTACGCTGTGTGTTAAGGCGTACTGCACGATGATTGTGCACTTGCCTTCAACCGTTGCTGACTCTGCGTGTGTCGGATAAGTAAGTTGTAGAGTCTGGCAGTTCCCCGCCGCTGCTTAGTGGCAGAGGCGATGGAAGCTCGGTAAAAGTGGAGGGTCGCAAATTTTTCAGGCTACCATGGTTCGGCCCAGTGGAAGAAAACGTTACAACCGTATATCGGTGAATGTGCCGTGACATACTATAGTGTCTTGTTAAGATGAGTATGCCGCAGTGTCCTTTTCTTCTACTTCAACCATCTTCCAACCCGAAGACTAGCCTTCGGGTTGGAAGATGGTCGAAGTAGAAGAAACAGACCGAAGCTATCGAAGGTGGGATTCTTTGGCCAAATGTTGTTTGGATTTGCACATAATATATTACCAGAATGTCTGTATATTGGCAGGTTTGCATGCTCCCATTCTAACCCATTGTGTTACCACGCAACATGTCTGTGGGGTGGCACGTGTCCCCTGTGCCCACTGCCCCCCCGGTTCCACCGCCTTTGCTTAGAGGTTCTCTTGGGGTAGTCTGGTTTCCTGTGCCCGTAAACTTGTACGAACCGATGTAAGTAGTATGTCTCGGGCTTTTGAGGACTTATTGGCAGGATCGCATGCAGGATAGCATGTGACGTCATAGTCACGTGACCCAGTGGCGCCATGTTGTATTGGCATGGTAACCCGCGTGAGCGGCAGTCTTGTGACGTCATCGCCATAGAGATACGTGGTGTTAGTGCGCATGCGCAGCGCGTGTTGTTAGGGTGATACGTGTTTCCATCGTCCATTTTGTATACTGGGGGCCGCCATTTTGGTTACTATGGTTACTATGGTAGCACGTGGTTACTATGTTACCCAAAGGCTTCTTATAGGACAGTGGTATGTACGGAGTGTGTGTTCGATTGAATAGGAGTAAATCTAATTATCACAAACAACCCGACAAGTTGTACTATTTCGAATTCTTTCAAAATTCTCTGCTTCTATCTGTCTATGCAATAGTTTTCGTCATCCTGACCATGTTTGTTTGGCCTGGAGTATACTCCAGTAGAGTAGAAGAGCCTATCAGTGGAACAGCTTTGCTTATTATTATTATATTTAGATTTTCTGGTCTGTTCTTGTTAGTTCTGACCCAATTCCGAGTACTCTTGTTGTTTCATTTATACAGATCACCCAATGAGTTCACTTTCCTGGCGGTAACTAACCAATCAAATTGCTTCATCCCCCGTAATCTCTATGCAGAGTTACCTCCCCTTATTACAACGAAGTCCTATCCGATTCTCATCACCTCTTTATCCAATGGCCACGTCCCATGGAATCCCTTTTTGTGAAACGTCTCTGGTTATGGAATCCCTTTTCAGTCGTATGAGGCCATGAGGGCTATGAGAAATGCCCTCAGTGAGGTCTAATTTACTATCCCTCATAGCCTCATTTCGTTTGAAGTCATGAGGGACATGAAAAAATCCCTCCATGAGGCTTAATTTACTATCCCTCTTAGCCTCGTCTCGGTATTTAACAATCACGTCCCATGGAATCCCATTTTTGGAAAACATATGGCCTTCGGCACCCCTTTTTAGTCGTATAAGGCCATGAGGGCTATGAGAAAAGCCCTCATTGAGGTCTAATTTACCATCCCTCTTAGCCTCATTTCGTTTGAGGCCATGGGGACTAGATAGATAAGATAGTTAACTTTATTCTGCAGTCCATAAAAGCAAACAATACAATGCATATGAATAACTATTCTGGTAAAAAATAAAATGTATACCGCTAGGGGATACCATAACCAGATTGGCTGTCTACCTGGTATTCCCCTAGGAAGAAAAAGAAACAATATGAGCGACATTAATGCAGAACCAAATACTGATAAGTGGTCAATTGCAAACGCTGTATGGGCGACTCCTGGAATATAGGAGCGCCATGCAAGGTGAATGCAGGGTAAATGCAGTATAGATGCAAGGCAGATGCAAGGTAGATCCCGATGGAGTTGCAAGTCACATCCATGCTTTGACCAACTCAGTTAACAAACACTTAGAGAAAGAAGGTAATACAGACTAGGAATACCTTTAAGAATAACTACCGTACCGTACCATACAGCACCGCACCGCGCCGTACCGTACAGTACCGCACCATACCGTACCATACCATACCATACCATACAATACCGTACCATACTATACAGAATAACTACCGTACCGTACCATACAGCACCGCACCGCACCGCACAGCAACGTACCGCACCGTACCGTACCGTACCATACCGTACCGCACCGTGCCGCACCATGCCGCAGCATACCATACCATACAATACCTACCATACTATACAGATCTATGGGAATATCCCTCAATTAGGTCTAATTTACCATCCCTCTTAGCCTCATCTCGGTATTCGAGAATACCTGACATTGTATTATTGGAGGATACCTTTTATGGGATACCTGTTGTAAAAATTTTACATCCGGGTACTTCATGCTACTTCTGTTGGGAAAGGTATAAAAGGGTGCAAGCTCGGCTTAAACCTCATTTGTGTCCAGACCACCGTCGAGTGAAGACATGTTACCTGTGCGATGCAGATACTGTTCCATGTTATTTTCGAGATCGGATAATGCTAGAAGACACCAGAAGAATCATCGTCTCCACTGCACATAATGTACCAGACCAGAAAATCTGAATATAGTAATAATAAGCAAAGCTGTTCCATAAGAAGCCTTTGGGTAACATAGTAACCACGTGCTACCGTATAAACTAAGATGGCAGCCCCCAGTATACAAAATGGACGACGGAAAAACAGCACGCGCGGCGCATGCGCACTAGCACCACGTATCACTATGGGGATAATGTCACAAGATGGCCGCTCAAGCGGGTTACCATAACAATACAACATGGCGCCACTGGGTCACGTGACTATGACGTCACAAAAGCCCGAGACATACTACTGATGTAACGCTAGCTGCTGAAAGTGTCGCGAAACCCAATAAGCAAGGAAACAAACAGAACTAAACAGTTAATAATCGCTGAGTTATCACAGTCATGTGTACGTTACGTCGGATCCCAAATGTATTCTTCGTGCATTTCGCAAGTTTGGACAACATTATAGTCTGATAAAATAGAGGAAAGTTGAGTCGTAAAACGATTACAGGAGTCGATATTCCTCTGTTATGCTTTCTAACACTAAACTAAATTAGAAACATTCCACCAGTGACAATACTACATTCAAATCAATTATTTGTTTGATTACAAAGAGGACTTCCAATGAGTCCCCAGTTTGTTGTGAAATTCACTCAACTTTGGCGATGTTCCGGCCAAATTTACTGAAGTTTCATAAATTCCACTATAAAATATATTTATCACCCGTTACCAAACCCAATAAAGATGCTTAAATGGATTTATAAACAAATAACGGTTCGTATAATGCCTCTGATTACAGTGTTGCGTTGTTTGAAAGGTCGTCCGATCCACCGATCTCTAAACGACTGGATTGCTGGAATGCTCACAATGGTACACATATTACAGAAAAAATGTCTCAAGGGCGGCCATCTTAGCGGTGTGGTGGTGGGTGGGTGGGTGGGTGGGGAGGGGGGGGGGGGGGTAGTTTTGCTATAAATACACAATGCCCAACAACAAAAATCCCCCGTTTTCATTTTCCTGACATCTCTTTAAAGAATGTGTTTGAAAAATGAATATGTTTATGTAGGGCTTATATTTCATCTAAATTTGGAAGGATCCGTTTAGATTCTCGCGAAATGTATGAGAAAATCCATACCGGCTATGAGTGTCCCAGGATACTATGAGGTCATCATGGCTGAACCCCTGTTGTATATTGATTACACGTGTTAACCCTTTACGCAACACAGTTTTTCAATTTTTAAAACCTGAACTGAACTTGATATTTTTTCAAAAATAAACAATATTTACTAATAAACCCTCACAAACATGGCTGTCATTGGAACCAGCTCAATGAGCCGGTTCCAATGACAGCCGTATTTGTCTAAGTTTATTGACAAGGTGTCAGAATATTTCTGGTCGTGTTAGTCTTGTAGTGGTTAATTTGCTTCTGCTATGTTAGGTAAAGGTTTAAATTGACTCAATTCTTTTCACGCGAATCCTAGTAGGGGTGCAGCGAGAAGCTACGAGGATTCTCGCTGGTTTTGTTGCGCAAATCTTTGCGCGTAGATCGATTCTTTGATTCTCGTCAAAATGTAAGCCCACGAGAGCTCGGTGGTTCAGTGGTAGACTGTTGGACTTCCATGCTAGAGGTCCCGAGTTCGATCCCCGTCCGGGACGACCCGCGATGTGTCCTTGGGCAAGGCGCTTTATCCCGGTTGCCTACATGGGGGCACGATGACGCCGTGTACTAAGGCGTACTGCACGTCGATGGTGCACATGTCTTCAAACGCTGTAACCCTGCTTGAGCGTAGCTTGAACAGAGTAAGAATGTTGAGGAGCTGACAGTTGCTCGTCGATGCTCGGTGGTTCTTTCCGGGTACTCTGGCTTCCTCCACCTGTAAAACTGTCACAGTCACGATTAGCCATTGTGCATAAGTATGTGACCTTAAACACCAATAAATAAATATAAGCCCTGTGATGTTGTGCACATTTTTCGCGGCATTTTTCGCGGCATTTTTCGCGGCAAATACAAATTAAATATTTAAAACATATTTTAGTTATTGTTAACAAAAAAAAGTGTCGAGGTTGGAAAGTTGATACCGTACAACTAATTATCGTGCTTTGTTAACGCTATGACGTACGATGAAGTGAAAGCTTTTACGCTGTGTCTACAGTCACAGCGTACCAGCTTTCGCGTCATCAAAAGTCATCGATGGTAGGAGTTATTACGTTGATTGAACTGACGTTATCTAAGATGGGGGCGGGGCAAAGTAACCCATTGAACCCCAGAGGCCGGTTTTCCACCTCATAATTTCATTAACTGCATTGGCTGCAGTGCAGATGTGTGGGATAGACAATCAATATTTTCAACGTGCAGCCCCAACACTGCACGTTGAAAATATTAATTGGTCCACCCCTAAATAATGAATATGGACTCTTCCAATGGCTGTCATTGAACTAACATGGGTGTTGCTACCAGGGTTCAAAGGGTTCAGATGCGGCGTTTTACGGTCCAGCAATCCAGTTGTGTAGAAATACAAAAATACTCACAACTGAAGTAGGTATTTTGAAGCATTCAGTAATACAAGTTTATTGACATAGCTTTCCTACACTTATTAAATGATACCACTGCGAAGTTCCTAAATAGACAACCGGAAGTCAAAGTTCAAGTTTCGCACATGAATGCAACTGCTTACACCTTGGTGTACTTCCGGAATGTTACTCATCGGTCGTGCTTTATCACTTTCAATACATACTATTCAAAAAAGTAGGGGATATTTTATAAAAGTGAGATATATGAATACATATATTTATATTTTCATCTAAAAGACAGTTGAGGCATTGTGACATCTGGTGAATGATTTCAGCGATAGTTGGGTGTCTGACAAGAACACATTCCACTCACTGAGCTGTAGAAGACATGGACGGTCAGTCAGAGAGTTTACCACATTCAGTCCAAGATCTCAATGCCTTGTAAATCCGCCTCGGTTCGCGTGACAAGCGCGGATCCGACGTGGAATACTCCTCACCAAACGTCCAGTATCAGCTTGACTGATGTTATTCCATTCTTCCTGCAGTGCAGCGGTGAGTTCCTGGACATTGGTAGGGGGCTGTTGTCGTAGGCGCCTGCCAAGCATATCCCAGACGTGCTCGATTGGTGAAAGGTCTGGACTTAGTGTTGGCCAAGGCAGTGTAGTGATGTTCTGCTCCTGTAGGAACTCTGTAGCGACACGGGCTCTGTGTGCTCTTGCACTGTCATCTTGGAAAATTAATCGACGGCCGTGACGTCGCGCAAATGGCACCACATGAGCTGCTAACATGTTGCCATGGTAGTAATGCCCTGTGACTTGCCCTTCGATGACATGAAATGCGGTTCTGCTTGTCGTGGTTATGCCTCCCCACACCCTAACCAATCCACCACCAAAACGATCGTGCTGCCTAACGGTTACGTCATGGTATCGTTCGTTCCGCCGCCGCCGCCGCCGCCACACTCTCTTTCACCTGTCGTGGAAGTCTAAAGTGAACCTCGATTCATCGGAAAACATGACGTTGCTCCACTGTCGATTGTCCAAGTGCTATCCTTCCCCACACCAATTACGCCTTGCTGCGATGTGACGTTCAGTCAAACGTGGTATTATTCGAGGTCGTCGAGCGTACACATTCCAGCTGTGTAGGCGGTTTCTGATAGTCTGACCACTACTCGCACATCTGTCACTCGGTGCAGCTACTGTCCAATTTCTGAGGCACTTTGATGGCGGTTACGTAATGCTGTGGTTCGGATGAAACGATCCTGATTAGCAGTTGTCGTCCTTGGACGACCTGACCGAGGTCTGTCATCAACATTGGCTGTCTGTCGGTAGAGTGACCACAACCTGCTAATCGCCCATTGAATACCGTTGAGAGTTTGAGCCACTGCAGTCTGTCTGTTGCCAGCTTTCAACATGCCAACGCCACGTAAACGTTCGTCACGTGTCGGTCGTCGCAAAGTTACGTTTCGACCAGAAACTCTATTGATGAACGAGTTTATAGCAAGAAAAGAACGATGAGACCTCCGAAAAAGCCCGCCCATCACAAATGAAAATTTCAAAACGTACTCCACGAACATTAACACGGCGCTCGCGCGAAAAACCTGCACGAAGTTTTCGTGAGCCGGTCCCATTCATGATCCGTACTAAACTTGGTAACATATTGATACGTCCAATCACACGTATCCAATTTCATTTTCCTAAACTATCAACATCAGTTTGGATATCCCCTACCCCTTTTTAATAGCATATGAGTTTAATTGTCTGAAAAGGGGTCTGATTATGTCACAAAATCCATTCCTGCTTTACGTCTTTTTGTACGCTTTTTGTATACATTAGCTAACAAGATGTATCTATGTTTTCATGGACTTGCCTGTGCGGAATGAGTCGCTAAATATATTACTGGCGTAGGTGATTTATCCTTGCTTGAAATGTGTTGTGCTATTTTCGTGGCAATGGATTTTGGGTTTTCTAAAATTAACTCTACCTGGCACGTTTCGTCGGCAGCCATTAGCGTGCAGCGGTCATATTAAGGCGATCGCCATTCATATGGCCAGCAAGACACTTAATCCCACTTGCCCACGAGGGGGCACCGTGGCGTTGTGTACTGAGGCGTACTTCGATCGTGCACTTGTCTTCAACCATTGCTAACCTGATTGTGTGGAGTTAAAAAGTCTGATATTTGCTCGTACCCAGGCTTCCTCTACCCGTAAAACTGTCCGACACGAGGAGAACCTGGCTGTCGAAAGTGTCGTTAAACCCCAATAAATAAATAAATAAATAAATAAATAAATAAATAAATAAAATAAATAAAATAAATAAATATTGCCACAATATGGCCAGTGTTAGTCTATGATGACTACGATTGTATTGTGCCAGCTATCACCAGAGACGTCGCGAAAATTTCTACTGATTGGGGCGTACACTCAGAGAAATCCGCGTCAAATTCTGTTCCAAGTAGAACTGAAACCCATCCAAAAACCTGAACAAATAAGTTTTCGTGTGATCTAGAATCAAGCAATATTATATAGAGATATCCGGGAGCGCGGTGGCTCAGTGGTAGACCGTTGGATTTCTATGCTAGAGGTCTCGAGTTCGATCCCCGCCCGGGACGACCCGCGTTGTGTCCCTGGGCAAGGCACTTTATCCCGGTTGCCTACATGGGGTATGATGACTCCGTGTACTGGGGCGTACTGCATGTCGATGGTGCACATGTCTTCAACCGCTGTAACCCTGCTTGAGCGGAGCTTGAACAGGGTTGGAATGTTGAAGAGCTGACAGTTGCTCGTCGATGCTCTGTGGTTCTCTCCGGGTACTCCGGCTTCCTCTACCTGTAAAACTGTCACGGTCACGATTAGCCATTGTGCATAAGTATGTGACCTTAACACCAACAAATGATAATAATAATATAGAGATATCCGTCTTGTTTATATAAACTGCCGTTGTCGCGCAAGTTAACGCATGCGTGATGGCACAGTTGAAATCGTCTTCCCGACGTTTCTTCGTCTCTATTTTAAAACTTCAACTTGGCGCCGCTTTATATTTTACAGTTTATGCAATGACCAGATGACTTGTCAGTCCAGTTAATGAGAAAGACAGAAGATGTTCCATGTAACCAAAGTTGGTTCCCCTACCAGAACAAGCTGAAGAACCAGTTTTGGTTCATGGAGGAAACAAAATTTCTCTGTGCGTAAATCTTATTTGGCCCGATTGCGGTGGCTCAAGTATCGTCTGTTAAAATGATGACGTATAGTTGGAATATTAGTCTGTCGAGATGACTGTTAACCCTTTACCTAACATGAAAAGCAGACGACACTTGCAAATAAAATTCTTGAATAACTAGTTTTTTTCATTTTTTGGTCTCAAAAACATAGGTTATGATTCCTCATTCGAACGAGCTCGCTCCAAAGTGGGGTCATAACCTATGTTGTTGAGACAATAAATGAAAAAAATAATGAAAATTAATTGGCGATTTTTATGAATAGCGCTGACCGGTTTTGGCTGTTACGTTGGGTAAAGGGTTAAAAAACTCAAAATTTCTTACAAATTTATGTGTTAATACCAAAAATAAAATATTCATGTAATATTTGTAACGCAACTCCTTGTTTATTAACCTCCTTGAACCATAGAGATATTTTCCATATCAGTTCAAATGAAGCAATTCGAAGAGTCCGTATTTATTATCGGGGTCCAGCCTGGGGACAGGGTGGCGGTGTGAACTAAGGCGAACTGCTCGTTGATGATACATTTGTCTTCAACCAATGCTAACCCTGCTTACGTGGGCGTTAGTACGTTGGGGAGCCTGGCAGTTGCTCGCCGCTGCCCGGTTGTTCTCTCCGGGTATTCACGCTACCCCCACTTGTAATACTGTACGACACGAGGTGGCCCAATTTTGTCGAAAGTATCGTTAAACCCAAATAAATAAATAAATTTATTATCAGGGGTAAACCAATTAATATTTTCAACGTGCAGCCTTGGGGCTGTACGTTGAAAATATTGATTGGTCTACCCCACACTTTAACTTATCAGCCATCCTACTTAATGGAAGTATGATGCACCATGCTTGTGGACCGGAAAGCGGTCTCTCGGGGTCAAAAAGTTAACACGTGCCAGTTGGGTGAAACGGGGGTCTTGAGCCCACCAAATTTTTTTGTCTCCATCGCACCTCACCAAAACTTAGTTTTTTCGAGCAAATCGCGTTCGTCACGATCGAATTGTATGGATTTGTTCGATGAACACGTCCACGTCCACATCGTCACTTTTTTCCTGATTCTTACAGTAGGTGACGGTAGACGAGGTGTCGTGTGTTCGACGTCCGATTTCTCTAACGGTTAACGTTGGGCTGGCCAAAAATTTCAACGGAATTTTAACAAACTCTAAAAAATTCCCTCTCTTAAAAGTTCACTTTTGGTGAGCTCGTAAAATCTGACACGACCGTTCTCGGGAAAACACTCACCTTTTCGCAGAGGTTACACGGAAAGCCATTTTAGGTGATTTTTTTAGGTAGAATACTACCAAAAAAGACCGTGCCGATGCGGATAAAGACCAACGATCCAACGCGGATTCCCACTGAAAAAACTGAGTCCAAATCGAGCGGTGAATTTATTGGAGGGTCAAAGCCGATTCGAACCCACCGTCAAAGCCGATTCGAGCCCACTGCCAAGCCGATTCGAGCCCACCGCGATGTCCCACGGAAAAAACAGAGTCCAAATCGATGTACTTAATCATACAGAGTTATCTCCTAGATTTTTCTGAAAAAAAAAACCAAAAGCTCGAAGAGCTTGAAATAAGTAATCACCCAATCACTTCACTTTCCTGACGCTAACTAACCAATCAGATTGCTTGATTCCCATAACCTATACTTAACCATACAAAAACTGTAAAAAAAAAAATTTTCAACATGGTTAGAACAATGTACTCCAAAAACCAAAAGCTCGAAGAGCTTGAAATAAGTAATCACCCAATCACTTCACTTTCCTGACGCTAACTAACCAATCAGATTGCTTGATTCCCATAACCTGTACTTAATCATACAAAAACTGTAAAAAAAAATTAGCATGGTTAGAACAATGTACTACAAAAGTCAAAAGCCCGAAGAGCTTGATATAAGTAATCACCCTATCACTCACTTCCCTGACGCTAACTAACAATCAGATTGCTTGATTCCCATAACCTGTACTTAATCATACAAAGTTAGCTCCCCTTATTACAAAGAAATCCTATTCGATTCTTATCACCGGATTATTGAAGGAGATTACGAAAAAATAATATTTTTAACCCTCGTCGTGGGGTGGGGTCACGACCAGAGCCGAAAAACGTCTTCCTTTTTACAAAGCCAGGCATATGAGGTATCAATTTGAAGGGCTCGATGCGTACAGTATGAAAATGACATTTTGTTCATTTTACGTTGGGGTGGGGGTCACGCCCATCAGAAAATCGAAAGTTCGAGAAGGTAGTCATGTGACCTATCAAAAAGAAGGTATCGACGAGTAGATTAAAAATATCACATTGTTAACCCTCGTCCGGGGGGGGGGGGGGGTGGGGTCACGACCAGATCCGAAAAACGTCTTCCTTTTTACAAAGCCAGGCATGTGAGGTGTCAGTTTGAAGGGCTCGATGAGTACATTACGAAAATGACATTTTTCATTTTACGTGGCGGTCGGGGTTTCATTTAGGGTCGTATTTGTACGCAAACAACGCCGAAAGAGTTAATGATGGTGATGGCAATGCACAGGGGTTGTTTGGGTGTGTGACATGTGTGACAATCTGTCACACGCGAAAAAAATAGCAAGAAAATGTATTTTGCCAAAATAGAAGAAACTTTTTTAAAATGAAACAGAAATGAAGGAGAGTTAGAGGAGACGCTTAGCCGAGGGGTTTCAAGCCATCCGCAGAATAATTGTTCCGTCCGCCGAATTACTGTCCAGTGGGTAAAATTTTATAGACCCCGGATATTAATACCAATACTGAGAAACACATTAAATCTGGCACACGATGTGTGACAACCAGAAGTTGCCGCTGTGTGTCGGAAATTCCGACACACGGCGGCAACGTCTGGTTTTCACTTATCGTGTGTCAGAATTTGGAATTATTCGAGTCCATGCTCGTGCACCACACCTGACTTGCAGCCTAAAACCGCCACTGGTAATGTAGATACAGAACGTGGAGTGGATTGTAACTAGATCACCCACGGAGTGGTGTTATCACCCAAGCTATAACTTTCAAATTGTGTACATATCGACAAAAACACAAGCAATGTTTCAGCCAATAGACCTCCGGGTTTAACCCGGAGGTCCATTGGCTGAAACTTTGCTTATGATTGTTATGCTTTGCGACAAATTCGCAATTATTACTTGGGTGGAATCTCCACTCTGCGGGTGATTTAGTGGTAATACACTCTCCATGTACTGTAACTGCAGCACTCTATCACATCTAAATAGAATCTTGTCATGTTTAGTGACAGAGATTAGAGATGTGTAATGCGGCTAGATTGGAAGCTTAGAAGATCGAATTCAGTCTTTATTACAAGGATTGTAATACTATTTGAAATATTCCACTTGACTTAACGTAATCGTCCGTCTGTCAGTCCAATTGACTATACACGCTGGGATGTATCAAGTAACCGTGTGATATCGGACAGACTACAAAATGAAAAAAATAGACTTGGGTTTTGAGGTTCAATTTAGACGTCAAGCTCTGTACTTTTCTGTAAAACAACTTTGAGGCAATTTCTTGTTATTGACCGCGCAGCGATTTAGAATATTTGGGGATAATATCTCAATTGCGAATTAGTGTGGGCGTGGGGTAAGGGTCATAGGTATGCTTAATTTTTTTTTGCATGAATATGCATGAGAGAAAGTGGCATGAATATGCATGAGAGAAAGTGAAATTTAAAGCAGTGCCTGTTCACTGCGGTAAACAGGCTCTGTTTTACTGGTAAAATAGGACCCAGTCACCAATGCTTGGGAGGTGCAAACCCTCTCTAAAATAGACAACATGGCTTATTAACGCTCACCCCTGGTCTTGAGTTGATAATCATGTTATGGTCATGATTAGCCATTGTGCAAAAATATGTGACCTTAAACACCATTAAATAAATAAATAAATGGGTCCGACACACTTAGTAATGGAACTCCTTAATAGGATATCTCTTAACTGAATAACCCTGTTAACTGAATATAATTCCGCATCACAAAACCATTTACCATACCTCAAAGTACAAAGTTTACCTGTTAATTGAATATAGGTTATATAGTAAACTCCTGCTAATTGAATAAAAAATCTTGTAACCTGTCAAGAAATTACCCTAACTCTCCCCAGTTTTTCTTTCTTTATAGACCTATTTGGCCTCTGTACTTCAAATACAGGCATTTAATCTATTATATCTTGTTTGACAGAGCTCATGGAGCTCTGCCAAACAAGATATAATAGAATAAATGCTAAGCTTATCTCTAGAATACAGGAAAGTGAAACATTCCCCGTTAATTGAATACACCTGTTAATTGAATAATTTCCATTGGCAAAATGGCTATTCAATTAACAGGGTTCCACCGTATTACGTTCTTCAAAAAGGAACAGCACAATCATCTTTTGTGAATTACGGTTTGGTATTTAAGAAGGATGGGAAGATTGTGTAGACAGTATCCGCTTGAAGGAAGCCTGCGTCTCCGACAAAAAGATGTTTTGACTATGTGTGTCGGAAGGACGTTCTTGGCCTGAGTGCCTCAAAAGTAGTTTTATGTGGCGACTTTTTAGTGCATTAGAGGAAGTTTATTGGCTAAGTGAATCCGAAAGGGTTTTAGCGAGAAGTCATTCGGGGCAGTATTTATTTATTTATTTATTAATTTATTTATTTATTTATTTATTTATTTATTTATTTATTTATTTATTTATTTATTTATTTATTTATTTATTTTTAAGGTCACATATATCTGCACAATGGCTAATTATGTCCACGACAGTTTTATGGGTGGAGGAAGCCGAAGTACCCAGAGAGAACTACAGAGCAACGGCGAGCAACTGCCAGCTCCCCAACATACTAACTCCACACAAGCAGGGTTAGCACTGGTTGAAGACAAGTGTCCAATCGACGTGTAGTACGCCGTAGTACACAACGCCACCGTGCCCCCACGTGGGTAACGGAGGTGAAACGTCTTGCCCAAGGACACAATGCGGTTGCCGCAGGTGGGATTCGAACCGAGGGCCCTTCGGCATGGTTCAGAACAGGAAAAAATACGTTATTAGGCTAAGTGAAGAGAGCGTTGGGAGGACTTTGAAAGCCATATATGCAGTTTGACGGGGGTCCGTACAACGCGGAAGTAAAGTTAGTTGCAGGGGGGTATCGAGGACTAATAGCATCCTAGCTTTAGTGTTATCGCATTTCCTATTCGACGGGTCAGCTATTGTGTTTCGGGGAGGAAACTTCCAAGTTCCCAACTTTTCCTGAAAAATATTAACCTTACAGTTAAAACTAGAAATCCAGTCACGAACTGTGCGCTTATCTAGGCTTAATTTCGCGTAGAAATTGCGCGCAATTGCCATATCGAATGGTATCCAAAGCTAGGCAGGTTCTCCTGATTACTCATAGCAAACACACGCAATGTTTCTGCCAATGGACCTCCGGGTTACCCGGAGATCCATTGGCTGAAACATTGCTTGTGCACAGGCCACATGTACAGAATTTGATAGCCTTGCTATGGTCATAACGCGTAGATTAACGTGCTATTTGTGCGCATTCCAGGACAGGACTTCTAGTTTTAACCTTATATACATACATTTCTGAAATCCCGAAAACTGGTTCATGTACGCTCACTTTCGCATTTCTTTGATCATTTTACTATAGATATAGCTCCACTTTCTGAGTATCTGAGCCTTTAAAAAGAACGCAGTGCGCTTCAGATGGCACGAAAAGTTGTTTTTGTTCGTGGGGAAGAATATGCGCCGCCACACTTTAAAATCAGCTGGGTTAAAGCAGTTGATTTTGGGTTGACGTTTTAACGCAACTGATTTTAGAGTGCGCCTGAGGATACTAGCTTTTACCCCAGCACGAAGTGAAGTGATGTGAGAAAAAACCATTCACCCCCTCCCCCACACACACCCACCACACATACACACATACACTCACACACACCACCCCTTCATTTATTCTGGCTACGCTCATAGATTGAGAAATGCAAACCGAATCGTGACGAATTCTCTTTCCCATTTTTATGTTCGTGGTATTTTATTAAGAAACGGTTTATAATAGAAAAAAGATATTCTATTCTAATTGGTGCGAATGTTCCCAGAACCGATCGAAAATTTCCCCATATGGAACGCGTCCAATTGCGAACACTGTGCGTAATGAAACTGATGTATCAAAAGTTAGAAAAAAATTTTATCAGGACTTCACATTTTTTCCCCCTTTTCTATTTTTTAAAAAAATTTTCTCACGTATGTTTTTTTCCTAATTCCATTCTCCAGAGCAATATAATCTAATCTTCGGTGGAAATAAATACTTGTATATAAAACCCTCGAATGACACTTATATAAGACAGAAGTTCAGCAATTAATTCTTCATTAGCATAAGATTCTTGGCATTTCAAGTCAATAACGGGTGATTAGGTAGCTTTTCTGTTTTCAATCAAACAGATATAGCCTGGGGCTTCTAATAAACTCCCCAATACTATCGTCCAATCTAACAATTAAAAATCAGACCTGTCGAACATGTCTGACCAGATTCAAAGATAAGGTTTATTAGCCTGAAAGCAACAGCATCAAAGAGCGTTCGATGATTCACGGCAGATTTTTCATGTAAAGTAGCGAGAAACTACCCTACGACATAATTATTACATGCTTGTCTAACATAATCACACACGAGAGAGGGTAATTAGCAATTTGATTGGTATCGTGGTAATAGACTACTGTAGTTTCGCGGGAGAGAATTTTCACCTGCGTGATACATTCATCTGCTCGCACCGTAAATTATTGTACGATTTTACGAGACTTGTGTATTGTTTGATGCGATTGATGGTAAATTCCTAATTTTAGTACTGTTACCAGGGGGAGGCCACCAAAAATTTGCAAGACGTGACGTGGGGGTGGGTGGGTCTCTTGAGTGCGTCAAAAATGTGCATTTCCAACTTGTGCAATTTTTTGAATTTTTTAAAAATATATCAATATATCAGCTAATATATACCATCATTTGTGTTTCAAACCTTAAAGATGATGTTGTACATCACACTCTTAACATAAATACAACATCAGGAGGCTTTATATGTGAGAATATTGGGCTTAAACTGGGAAAATGTCACACGTTAGTAGGGGGTGGGTGTCGTGTTCGAAATGTAGAAAATGTGCAGACAATATTTTGGGAACAATTCAAATGAAAATTTGTTCCCGAAAATGTACACCTGCTGTGGCCAAGCCTGATAATGAACAGCTTGTCATTTGTAGATTGGGACCCACAGCAGCCCACAGAGGTTTAAATTGGTGGTACCAGTTTAACCCTTTACCTAACATGAAAAGCAGACGACACTTGCCAAAAAATGATTGAATAACTATTTTTTTTTTTCATTTTTTGTGTCAAAAACAAAGGTTATGACCACTCATTGGAACGAGCTCGACGAGCTCGTTCCGATGAGGGGTCATAACCTATGTTTTTGAGACAAAAAATGAAAAAATAATAAAAATTAATTGGCGATTTTTGAGGATAGCGCTGGTCGGTTTTAGTCGTTACGTTGGGTAAAGGGTTAAGAACATTATGAAAACCCCCTGAAGACAGCTGTGCCTACTAAGTTTATAAGTTTATTTTGGATTTTAATGGGAGAGTGGGGGTGGGTGTCTGAGAACGGTAGTAGAAAATTTGCACGTAGTGGGTGGGTTGGTGTAAAAAGGAGCCGAATAAAAAATAGGACGTTACGTCTTGCAAATTTTTAGTGCCCCCCCCCCCCCCCACCTTCCCCCCTGCTGTTACTGAAATTTACCCTTTCAGCCCTGGTGATACCTTCCATGTCAGGTCAATGACATCAATTTGGAGAGTCCGTATTCGATATTTTGGTGGACCAATTAATATTTTCAACGTGTAGCCTTGGGGTACCATACACATATGGACGTGGCTAGAGGTTTCCAATAGGGGGGTGTAGGGTAGTGAATTTCCAACTAGGGGAGGGGCCGGGAGGGTGAAAAAATTTGAAAATGAAGCCATGAAAGGGGGCATAAAAGTGATTCTAGTAACTGAAATGCCAACACATTTATGATAGAATTATCAGGTTGTTATTATTATTTGGTATTATTCTGGGAATTGAATATGTGCTAAACAAATGCTCAAGCTGAAAACTTTGAGCAATTCATACTCTCCTAACATTAAATGAGATCTTATGCAGGAATGATCAAGTTTCGATGTTTCATCATTTTTTGACTGTGAATGGTGGAATTAACTCAGGTTAATGATTTTATATGAAGCGATTTTCTTGAAGTGCATTCGAGGATTTTCTTTTATTACGATAAGTAAACATTCTATAGAAATTTCGTACCGATTGACATCATGCATATTGTAGTAGTAGTAAATTATTTTATTATAGTGTCACGTTTCTGTGCATCTATACAGAAAAAATACATTACATTGATACAGATGAGTAAAGTAGCATGAAACCCCGCCGTGAAGGCTTATGAAACACTTGAAAAACGATATAAATTTTTATGTATAATATGTACATAATTTTTCAAATCATTCGCACACACAAAACCTCCCAACCCATCCCCGCACACATTCCCCACCCAACACCACGACCATTCGTAAGCACAACTATGCATCTTAACTGGTGGAGTGCTGGAAGCCACAAAATGGACTTTACTGAAAAGCACTGGTAATGGCCCTATCTATTATTCTCCACTGAAGATAGTTTCCTTTTGGATCTGGTATAATTTAGATATTGTGCACAACAAATTGGTCCGTTACACTTGACTGGATAGTGCCTTCAGGCACTATCCATTCAAGTGCAACAGAGCAATTTATGATGAACAAAATTTTGTAGTCAGGAAAGCTTAGCACTCTACCAGTTAACAAATAATACATGAAATTGATTCAAATGTGTAAAATAGAATGAAACACAGCCGTGAAGTCTTGTGAGACATATGAAAAACAATATAAATTTCTATGTATACAGTACGTGGAGAGTGGATTGTAACTAAATCACCCGCGGAGTGGAGTTATCACCCAAGCTATAACTTTCAAATTTTGAACATATCGACAAAAACACAAGCAATGTTTCAGCCAATGGACCTCCGGGTTAAACCCGGAGGTCCATTGGCTGAAACGCTGCTTGTGCTGGTTTTGCTTTGCAACAAATTTGCAATTATTGGTTGGGTGGAATCTCCCCTCTGCGGGTGTTTTAGTGATAATACACTCTCCACATACTGTAGTATGTACATAGGAACATGCGCTCACATACTTGTGAAGCTCGATATTGCGTACACTGTAGCTGAAAATAGTAACAGTTGGATTTGTTTGCCGATTTGAAACTGAGTTGGAATTTTGGGAAGTAAAGGAGACATCAGCATCACCAAAGAAGCTTTAAAATCCAGGTGGATGGAATTTCCAACTGCTCATGAGTTGCCCTCCGAATTTCCAACTATAGGAAATTTTGTTCAGGATTCGAGGGGGGGGGGGGACATCTCCCCACCCCCACCCCACCACTGTCGCCACGTCCCTCCATACACATACACTAAGCAGCCGCCCCACTTTATGACTACGGGTCGTTTAACGATCCTGGGCAGGAAAAAACGGGCTTTCGGGTTTAAAGGATTAGCACGTCGTTGACATGTTGGGCTTCTACGAGAATCAAAAGTATCTTTTTATAACATTTCTGCCTAATCAATCTATATAGATCCGAAGTAAGGACCGCTGATATGAAGAGTGGGTATTAGAATGCATGCCACAGGCAAACCGCGAAATGCAAACCATTGGATTGTCTGTCACTGAGAGGGTCAGGCACTCTTCTCTAGGGCTATTTTATAGAATTCGAGCATAATTAATGCTATCCATGGCATACAGTTGTTTTAATTTTAAATGCGCCTCAGGGATTTCTCAAGTGATTGACCTGCACTGCCATCTGAAACTGGTTGCAGGATGATCACGACGAAATTTATCTCACATACGTTCTTTGTTGATAATTTTAAGCAGTGACGTCAAATCTTGGGAAATGAAATGATATCAAGGCCTTGAATTATTAAAACGGGATGAAATTAAGTTGCGGTATTCCCACAGAATTTTTCAGCTGGCACTGTATGAAATGGCAGTACAAGAGAAGATGTCAAAATAAACACTAACGGGGCCGTGGCAATGGGGTCCACCGGAGAAGGTCCCAAAATCTGTAGATGAAATTTTTTGTCATATTTTATTTATCTCAGGTAGGTCAGGAGCGTTACAAAGATTTATTATTTTATTTTCCTTGTCCGACGTGGTCTTGGGAACCCTTATGTCGCCATACCTCGAAGAAGAGACTATGATATACTTTGGCTTCTGGAAACAGTTTCACACCACTTAAACACCAGGCTTAGAATTTTACCTGTAGATAACTTAAGGGTCTTTCCAGATTAACACCATGGGTCTTAAAATGTGTCCTGATTCCCAGGATTCGATTTTGATTATCGCAATCTGCTGCTTCGAGAATCAATTTTCTGTTCTGGAATAAATTAGAATTTGAGAGTACTTTCACACCCTTATGAGTTCAATTTGTAGACAGACATTCCAGAGTAAAACACAAATCTCATATTTTTTTCTTTATTAAAGTTTAATCCTAAGGGACTGGTTCCAGCTTTGGTGAGTTTCATGTTTTACATGTACACGCAAAACACATGTCCCAACACACGACCTTTTTGGTCTTGCCGATGGACGTTACAGTACCTTAGTAGTGGTTTCTGGTGAAGTCTTGGCTGCCTGTGCAGGCAGCCAAGACTTCACTAGGCACCACTGCCAAGTCAAAGTGTACCTTACCACGAGTGAGCAAAAAGTAAATAGAATTGTTTATTTATTTATTTATTTATTTATTTATTTATTTATTTATTTATTTTTATTTATTTGATCATTTATTTTTATTCATTATTTATTTGTATTTATTTATTTGTATTTTTTTATTATTTATTTTTTTATTTATTTAATTATTTATTTATTTATTTATTTATTTATTTATTTAACAACACTTTCTACAGCCAGGGTAAAATCGTGCTGGACAGTTTTACGGGTGGAGAAAGTCGGAGTTCCCGGAGAGTACGCGGCGCGCAACTGCCAGACTCCCAACGTTCTAACTCCGCACGACAGGGTTAGTCTTAGTTGAAGGCAAGTGCACCATCAATGTGTAGTTCGGCTTAGTACACGGCGCCATCGTGCCGCCACGTGGGCAGTCAGGATTAAGCGCCTTGCCCAAGGACACAACACAGCTACCCCTTGGGCTGGATTGACCGTGGATCTTTCGGTTTGAAGTCCAATGCCGTAACCACTGAGCCATCGAACTCCCTCTCTGGGCATTTTAGGACAACTTTAGAATCAGTGACAAGATCCAAAAGAACATTTTGCGAGAATCAAAATTGATTCTCATTGCTTTCCTTGGAAGAATCAATTCTGATTCCCGCATCAATTTTAAGCTCTGCAACAAAACTTGCCACAGCCCTGAATACTAGATCGGTAAGGAGAACCAGTACTGCACTAATTATGTACTGACTGAAGTTGACACGACTGCGAGTAAAATCATTATCAAGACTCCTTTATAAATATAAAATAGACTCACTCTTCCTATTATAAATATTGAACCTTAGGGAACCCAGTCGGCCCTCCATACACAGAGGCGGCGTCAGAATTTCAATTTAGGGGGGGGGGGGGGGTAAGTAAGATATGCGGGGTCCAGGGTCGAGATGCCGAAGGCATCTCCCGAACGCCGCAGGTGTCGCAGGATTACGGGGTTAAATGAAGGAGGAAAATTTATGTTCTTATCGGTGCTCAGCTAACAGCCAGTGACTGTCGTCTGAACTCCAGTTCGAACGTAAATCTTGCCACCTTATCAATGCCCTATCCGCTTGGGACTCTTAGGATCCCTGAAGGTGCCTGCGGCTTACAACGTCAAAGGGTGATCAACGATAATTCACTGAAAAGATTATTTATTTACATGTACGAAGAAATATAATATGAAACAAATTACTCACCAAATTATCCATAAGAATATACTAATTACGCGAATAAAAGTTTATTCTTTAGGGCCCTCGATGTCTCCCACAGCTAGCGGTGTCCGCAGGATCAACCTCACATCATCTTCATCCTCTCACGGTTTGTGACAAATACAAAGTGTCTATTCACTTCTCGTTGCTTCCTCCTCGCAGGGTTAACTTCGCCGTCAGTCGGGCTTAACTCATATAATGTTCTGCTTTTGCGACTGTATCAGCGTTCTCACAGTTCAACAACAATTCAATCGGCGTCTACCACAGTTCACGATCACTTTGCGCTTTGTCTAGCTCTCACGGGGTTAAGTTATTCTTCGCCTTCAGCTATATACTTAACAAAGATTACATAATAATATTCTGCAAAGTGTTCTCAACATCACCAATTCTCGCACCGCCTAGAACTATCTTAACACGCGAGCTACTCCAGCGCTTACTCAAGCTCTAAATACGGTCTCTAGACCTCAACGTTACAACTTTTACTTCTTTGGCTACTATGCCACTACGATTCGCAACCGTTAACAAACTACAATCGGTTCCTTACAACCCTCACAGTGTTACGACAATACGCGGACTTTCAATCTCGGTGCATATGACCCTCGACGGCCAAGGCTAAATTAGGACCTTCTCTGAGTGCCCTCAGGCCAACTGCCTCGCAACGACCCACAACCTTACACACTTTCCGACTGGAATTGGCTGGAATGAATTTTTTGAGAAATCCCCCGATTTTTATTTAGATAGCCAGAACATTTATTCTCAGTTAATCGCTTCTCTTCAACTTGGCCGCTTAGATCTATCTGAATTTAACACTCGCTTTAAAGTTTCTTTGAAAGTCTCGCATTTTGGGATCTTTTGACATTTTGGAGACAGGATAGATGCGTAATATGGGTGTGTGTCCAGAACATATGTGATGCACTGCATTCTACAATTAGATTTTAACTGGCTTTAATTACCCAGATAATTATTACAGAAGAGAATATTGTCTCTCTTACTATTGATCTGTTATCAGAAACCCATATGGCGTTGAACACGTGCGCCATAATGGACATTAAATTTCATACTTAATTAGCAGATTTTGAAAAATCTATTTTCAGAGTCTGTCACATGCCTATCGAAAATATTTACACTTTTATACAACAAAATCGCAACTTTTGGCTATCAGCTTGACAGCAGGCCCGAGCTAGAGGAGGATAGGGGAGGAGATAATTCATCGATCTGAAAGTAGTGGCTACCCCCTGTAAAATGTTCATATTTGGACGCCCTTGGAGCGATATCCGACCGTTTCTACAACACCTGACATAATGTGTATTGTTGTGTGCCATTTGCGGATGTGATATTGCGTGGGAAAACCACGGTCAGATAGTAATTTGAAGTTTGATTTTGGGGGTCGCGAGGGACAAGTGAGGGGCCGAGGCCCCCCCCCCCCCCCCCCGTGGTGTCGCCACTGTCTGTACAGAACCTTTATAGGTCTCAATTTAAGAGAACTCATTTTGGAGATTGTCTATATAATAATGATACAGGTTATATGGGACAACTATTCTGTTTCTTTGATGCCAAAAGTAGTTTAATACGATATTTTACCGTAAAATTTTACTGTAGAAGTTCCGCCAGTAGGATGCCAGTACCTTTACCGTATTTCTGATCGCAGATTTGTATAGTCGATAACACGGGCCAGGGAAATGTATAACACACAATCTATCGTCGTTAATTTTTGACAGGCATACCTCCAGTTATTGAAATGACTTGGTGATCTTCTTTGCACGCACGTACAACTAGGGCTGTCACGATTTTTTAATTTAGGAATCGATTAATCGTCCCAAATAATCGATTAATCGTACCTAGATGACCCCCTCTCCCTCTCTCTGACGTCGATAAAAAAAATGAAGTTCAAGTCAGTTGACCTACCTCCGGTAAACAGCGAAGAAGATCCTTTTTAGGTACATTCAAAGCTTTGATGTTCTGAACTTTTGAACCGCCAGTGTAATAATCAAGACCGGTCGGCAGTTGCGAACTTCGCAACTGCCGACCGGTCTTGATTATTACACTGACGGTTCAAAAGTTCAGAACATCAAAGCTTTGATGAATGCACCTGACAGACAAGTGCTTCCAACAGCTTCTTGGGGTTTAAGATCAATGTTCTTAACTCTTTACCTTTAGAAACAATAGTTTTTTCTTAAATTTTCTTTTAATTATTAAACGTCTAAAGCGGGATAAAATTTACCGATTATTCGACAACTAAAAATACTAATCGATTTCGCTGTGACCGATCAACAATCGACTAATCGATTAATCGTGACAGTCCTACCTACAATATAACAATGTCAGAACTATCGAACACAACGAAACATTCATTTACATACTTTTAATTTCATTTTGCTAGTAAAATTATTTTCTGTATAACAGTTTTCTTGTTAACTGTGTGTTACGCACGTCTCAATCGTTTCAAGCTTTTGGCGCAGCAACAGAACATTTCCATTGAGCTCTGACATTTGCACCCCAGAACTGTGTAGCCAACCGTTTACCTAACGAGACCATAGGATGACTATTATAATCCCTGATGGGTACGGGTGTGGGATGGGAAAATCTCACCCTCGGGACAAGATATTTGGTCCAGACACTCAGCCGAGTGTCTGGACCAAATATCTTGTCCCGAGGGTGAGATTTTCCCATCCCACACCCGTACCCATCAGGGATTGTTTTTCTCCCCCACCATACAGCGGTTACGTTAGCCAGAGGTAATCGGCGGTCACGTGCTGACATAATCAACTCATTTGGTATTCGTTGTTTTGAAAAACTAATGACACCATCGGAAAGAGCATGCAAAAGTTATGTATATGCCAAAGGTATATACCACGAAATCAAGTAGGAACGGTGGCATCTTGGGGTTTAAAGAGTTTTAGAGCATCAAACTTTGAACACACGGCATTCTAATGACGTCAATATGAATTAGTTGGTAGCCAAATACTATGCATCGCGTCATAATAACGTTATAAATGTATAACGTCACGTGGGTGGGGTGGGATACATCTGTCTCTCCCTGCTATCTCACCCTGGACAGACGTATGTTACACATGCAGTGGGGGGAGAAAATTGTTTCCCACCCCCCCCCCCCCAAAAAAAGACAATTCACTTTTCCACCTCCAAATTAAAGATTTTAATCCATCATTGGAACAAGCTCGACGATCTTGTTTCAATGGGGAGTAATAAGCTATGGAGTAAAGGGAAAAAAATTAAGAAAACAAATGGGACGGCGATTTTTGTGGACAGCGCTGGTCGGATATGACCGTTGCCTTTGGTCAAGGCTTAATATAAATTTGAAAGAATCCGTATACTCCTCCATCAGTTAACCCAACATAACATTTTCAGGATCTTTCAAGCACCCCCCCCCCCCCCCCCACCACCCCTTCTCCCAATACGCTGGTATCTTTTTCTGTGAGTCCATAATTGGACAAAAAATAAAACATGGGCTTTAAGTATTCGTAAGTTAGAGATGTTAGTTGTTCCGCGCTATTTCCTCCATCCTGCAAATCTGACAGGTGTTGGACCAATATTCTGGTGATGTATATTTTGTAGCTGACATTTCTCGTTGTTCCTGACCTGTTGCAGCACTGACTTCAGAACTGAACAGGATAAGTCCGACACGAACAAAAATATCACCTAATGGCTCTCATCGTAAGGGATGGAGGAAGCATTCAGAACTGTGGGGAGGGGGAGGGGGGGACTGAGAGGAGAGCAATTGAAGTGTGCTCACCTACTGATCTGTGGTGATCCATGGGCATACCTTCGTGAGAGAGTAGGAATACAATTCACAAACCTGCGTTTGGGATTAGCAGACCTCTAGAGCTTCGAAAAGTGTATATTATTGGGCTTTATATTGAACAAATTGCCCCACCGGAGCAGACCACATGGTCTGCTCCGGTGAGGCAATTTACTCAATACAAAGCCAAAAAAGTAATTGTCTTGACCTGAAAGGCATTAGAAAAGTCGAATCACACGATGGAATAATCGATCGCATTTTAAGAGAAAAGCTAGTTCCCAATAATAGCTCAGTGCGTGAACCTAAATGGAGATATAGGTTCCAAGTCAATGCATTTGAGTCGTGAGGGACCCCTTCATTGTTTGGGGCTGATGGTGTCATGGTCTAAATATATGTTATGGTCTAAAATACATTGACACACTGTTGCTCTCTGTGTCTGTCTGTCTGTCTGTCTGTCTGTCTGTCTGTCTGTCTGTCTGTCTGTCTGTCTGTCTGTCTGTCTGTCTGTTTCTGTCTGTCTGTCTGTCTGTCTGTCTGTCTGTCTGTCTCCCTCTCTCTCTCTCTCTCTCTCTCTCTCTCTCTCTCTCTCTCTCTCTCTCTCTCTCTCTCCTCTTAACAATGATACCCTGACATTATCAGAAGAATCGATTCGATTCCAACACCCACCCCTCGGTCTTCACCCTATACTGTCTTTCGCTGCTAGACCAATAGAAATTTGCTTCAGACGTGTTTTTCTCAGCGTTATTTTATTTATTATTTACTTGTTCGTGTTTAAGGAAACATACTTATGCACAATGGCTAATCGTGACAATGACAGTTTTACGGTACCCGGAGAGAACCACCGAGCATCGACGATGAACTGTCAGCTCCTTAACATTCTAACTCTGTTCAAGCCCCGCTCAAGCAGGGTTACAGAAGTCGAACACATGTGCATCCTCGACGTACAGTACGCCTTAGTACACGCACGGCGTCATCGTGCCCCCATGTAGGCAATAGGGATAAAGTGCCTTGCCCAAGGATACAACGTGGGTCGTCCCGGACGGGGATCGAACAGCGTTATTTTAGTACCATAGTATAATTTTACCGTTTTCAACTTGAATGCTTTTCTGTCATGCTTTTCTAACATTGTATGATGCCATCCCAACACGTCAGTAAATTGCTATTTCATGCACTGTTAGATCCCCGGGGCGGTCGCGTGGCTTGTTGACATATCTTTTCGACTATTCATTAATTTCTACTCACCAAAACCAATATATTGATTAGAATGTCCGACAGTTTCAGTCATCCTTGTCCAGATGGCATCTCGAGTTTAGCCAATCTAATTATTCTATTCAAAGAATCAACAAAATAATACATTTGTACATGAGCGTTAACATAAAAAATATAAAAGCAATTTATGTTGGATTTGTATGGGAATTATAAGCTATAAAGACAGCAACGCTATTTCACTTGTAACTCTATTAAACGGCATTAACCATTTTGCTGCAAGTCTCGAATTTTGAGGATTGTACATATAGCATCAACCAATCTGTCTAATTTACTTTGGAAGCAGAACATGCAGTGTATGCCAACTTACAATGATGACGCAACAGGCATGATTAATAATTTTAATCTGTCTCATAGTTTAGTTTAGTTAGAATAGAAGAATAGAATAGAATATTTATTTGCACTACCAAAATACAAGAAGTGGTATGGCATGAAAAAAATAAACATATACATACTTACACACAAATGAATGAAATGTTGCTTTTTCTGTGTTGATACATGGAGGCCAGCGATTCCACCCTGCTGAATACATCGTGGTGCAGTTAGCTCACATCCCAATAGTAAGTGAGTGCACACACACACACACACATACACCCACAGCCACAGCAGCAGCAGGTTACGTCACCCGATTTTCAGCCCGTACTTTCATAGCTCTATATATAATCACTTAAGGGTTCACTTATATCGTCAATGTTTCTACAGAAAAGGGTTGTGAGTTTCTCAACCGAGTGTAGACAATGGAAATCGGGTCTTACGCATTCGACGGCTTTCCAAAAACGATTACGTAATTCCGTATACCGAGGACAAACGAGAAGGAAATGTTTTTCGTCCTCGATCTCCTGGGTAAGACACTGATTACAAAACCTCGTTTCAACTGAGGTTATGTAATCAGTCTAGTTTAATAGTTTAATGCATTACACTATAATGACAGTTGCACAATACAAACAAAACAAATAAGAAGATATAATAAACACGATGTCCAGTACGTGGAGAGTTTATTATCACTAAATCACCCGCAGAGTGGACATTCCACCCGAGGAATAATTGCAAATTTGTTGCAAAGCATAACCAGCACCAGCAAAGTTTCAGCCAATGGACCTCCGGGTTAAACCCGGAGGTCCATTGGTTGAAACATTGCTTGTGTTTTTTGTCGATATGTACAAAATTTTAAAGTTATAGCTTGGGTGATAATTCCACTCCGCGGGTGATTTAGTTACGATCCACTCTCCACGTACTGTATATAAAAAAGTACTAATGACTTTTTTCTTTAACAAGGTGATCTCGCTTGCAGAAGAATGACCAGATCATGTCAGAAATATATATATAAATCGACTTACCATCACAGTTTTTCAATATATAATAGTATTTCTCAGAATCATTTAATTGTTCAAATTCTTTGTCTTCTTTCATAATTTCTTCGAACGCTGTTTCCCTAATTTCGACATACAGTACGTGAAGAGTGTATTATCACTAAATCACCCGCAGTGGAATTTCCACTCAAGCAATAATTGCAAATTTGTTGCAAAGCATAACAAGCACGCGCAAAGTTCCAGCCAATGGACCTCCGGGTTATACCCGGAGGTCCATTGGATGGAACATTGCTTCTGCGTTTTGTCCACATGCACATAAATTGAAAGATACTTTGGGTGATAACTCCACTCCCCGGGTGATTTATTTACAATCCACTCTCCATGTACTGTATGCCTTACATTCCATATAACAAACTGTTTTTCGCTCTCTATTTCACCGGTATCGCATACCTGGCATCTCCTATCATTTACGGGCGTATGTTCAGCCTTATGTCTATTTTATTTATTGTTTACTTTGTGTATGCCATCCCTGTTTCTTCGATGTTGTGCAATAAAGTTCATATTGTCTTGTAGCAGCTTGCAGCGTTTCACCAGGGGTATGGGAATTTCATATAAAAATTTGCATTTTGATGTTTGCAGCATCGGTATGCTCATCATTTCACAAACTTCAAGCATCATCCTGTTGAGTTGTATAAAAATACAAAAGCTGCCCTTTACATTTTTTTCCCAATCAGTTTGAACGTTTGACTATAATTCTCTGTTGAAACCCATTTAAAAATAAGGAAAACGATGTTTTCACATCTTTTGATATTCGGTAACTTTTTTTCTGTTCAGTATATTAATAAGTGTGGGTACGTGTCCACACGTATTAAGGGTGTGAGTTGCACCGTTTATATATGCTCTGGAAGCTCTAGTCATTGAACAATCTAGTCTGTGTGTATGTATGTGCGTGTGTGTTTATGTAAGTATAGGTAAGTGTATCCCATTGTGTATATGCATATGTATCTCTGTTTTATTTTGGTACATATGTATAGGGGTATCTTAGGTGTTTATGTGTATAGGTGTACACATATTGTGAGTGTCGTTCTGTTGGTTTATGAAGATGGGCTAAGGCCACATGTCTTGTTATATTTTTGCTATGTATTTTTGTGTTCCACTTTTGTCATGTATCATCAGTTGATATTTAAGACAATAAAAATAGTATAACATTGTGTGCATTATGACATATAATACACAACCTTTATTTATTTATTTATTATCCCCGCATTTTAAAAAATGCGGGGATATTGTCATGATCTCCGTCCGTACGTCCGTACGTCCGTACTTCCGTACGTCCGGTTTTGTAATTCGAAACGCTGTAACTTTCTACAGTTGTTCGATAGGGTCTGTGCAACCCAAAAATACAACTTTTAAATTTTTGTGCCACCAGGTGGCTTCTGTGGAGCCACTTAAAAAATGCGTTATTTTTTCACTTTTTTGCTGAATAGTCCCAACCTATGTAATTCGGAGTTCTAAAATTACACTAGGGTGTTGCTAAATGATCTGTAGATATGTAGGAAGGTTTCGGATTTTTCGGGTGCCACGTGGCTGTGCCACCGTAGCCACTTTTGTGTTTTTCTTAGACCGTTTCCGGCAAAAGGCTCGTAGGATATGTAATTCGAAATGCTAAATCCATGCTCGGATGTTGCAGTAGGGTCTATAGATGCGCACGAAGGTTTCGGATTTTTCGGGTGCCACGTGGCTGTGCCACCGTAGCCACTTTTGTGTTTTCTTAGACCGTTTCCGGCAAAAGGCTCGTAGGATATGTAATTCGAAACGCTAAATCCATGCTCAGAAGTTGCAGTAGGGGCTATAGATGCGCAGGAAGGTTTCGGATTTTTCGGGTGCCACGTGGATGTGCCACCGTAGCCACTTTTGTGTTTTCTTGAACCGTTTCCGGCGAAAGGCTCCTAGGGTATGTAATTTGAAACGGTAAAACCATGCTCAAATGTTGCAGTAGGGTCTGTAGATGTGCACGAAGGTTTCAGATTTTTCAGGTGCCACGTGGCTGTGCCACCATTGCCACTTTTGTGTTTTCTTAGCCCGTTTGGGGCAAAAGGCTCCTAGGGTATGTAATTCGAAATGCTAAAACCATGCTCAAATGTTGCAGTAGGGTCTGTAGATGCGCACGAAGGTTTCGAATTTTTCAGGTGTCACGTGGCTGTGCCACCGTTGCCACTTTTGTGTTTTCTTAGACCGTTTCCGACGAAAGGCTCCTAGGGTATGGAATTCGAAATGCTAAAACCATGCTCAAATGTTGCAGTGGTGTCTGTAGATGCGCACGAAGGTTTCGGATTTTTCAGCTGCCATGTGGCTGCGCCACCATTGCCACTTTCGTGTTTTTTTAGACCGTTTCCGTCGAAAGGCTCCTAGGGTATGTAATTCGAAACACTAAAACCATGCTCAAATGTTGCAGTGGGGTCTGTAGATGCGCACGAAGGTTTCCGATTTTTCAGGTGCCACGTGGCTGTGCCACCGTTGCCACTTTTGTGTTTTCTTAGACCGTTTCCGGCGAAAGGCTCCTAGGGTATGTAATTTGAAACGCTAAAACCATGCTCAAATGTTGCAGTGGGGTCTGTAGATGCGCACGAAGGCTTCGGATTTTTCAGCTGCCACGTGGCTGCGCCACCATTGCCACTTTCGTGTTTTCTTAGACCGTTTCCGGCGAAAGGCTCCTAGGGTATGTAATTCGAAATGCTAAAACCATGCTCAAATGTTGCAGTAGGGTCTCTAGATGTGCACGAAGGTTTCAGATTTTTTAGGTGCCACGTGGCTGTGCCACCGTTGCCACTTTTGTGTTTTCTTAGACCGTTTCCGGCAAAAGGCTCCTAGGGTATGTAATTCGAAACGCTAAAACCATGCTCAAATGTTGCAGTAGGGTCTGTAGATGTGCACGAAGGTTTCGGATTTTTCAGGTGCCACGTGGCTGTGCCACCGTTGCCACTTTTGTGTTTTCTTAGACCTTTTCCGGCGAAAGGCTCCTAGGGTATGTAATTCGAAACGCTAAAACCATGCTCAAATGTTGCAGTGGGGTCTGTAGTTGCGCACGAAGGTTTCAGATTTTTTCAGCTGCCATGTGGCTGCGCCACCATTGCCACTTTCGTGTTTTCTTAGACCGTTTCCGGCGAAAGGCTCCCAGGGTACATGTATGTAATTCGAAACGCTAAAAACCATGCCCAAATGTTGCAGTGGAGTCTGCAGGTGCGCACGAAGCTGTGTCACCTGTGCCACTCAATATGATTTTAGTGTGTCATATAATACATTTCATCTTTGTATCAAGCATTCATACAAAGTCAAGGATGCAAATGCGGGGATACACTATAGTGTGCGTTTTTGCACACAAGTGACACCATCTAGTTTATTTATTTATTTATTTATTTATTTATTTATTTATTTATTTATTTATTTATTTATTTATTTATTTATTTATTTTTTTTTTTTATTTATTTATTTATTTATTTGTTTATTGGTGTTTCAAGGTCACATATTTCTGCACCATGGCTAAGCATGACCGCGACAGTTTTATGGGTGGAGGAAGCCGGAATACCAGGAGAGAACAACCAAGCAACGGCGAGCAACTGTCAGCTCCCCAACATACTAACTCCACACAAGCAGGGTTAGCATTGGTTGAAGAGAGGTGCACCATCGACGTGCAGTACGCTTTAGTACGCAACGTGACCGTGCCCACACGTGAGCAATGGGGGTGAAGTGTCTTGCCCAAGGATACAACGCGGTTGCCGCAGGTGGGATTCGAACAGAGGACCTCTCGGCTTGCAGCCTGCAACTCTACCAACTGAGCCACAATACATTTATGATCCAACCCCAGAAGAATAATCATATACAAATTAAAGCGGTTTGATATTATTCATTTATACATGTAGCTGACTCTTATAAATGCGGAGTACTCGGAGAGAACCACCGACCAACGGCGAGCAACTGTCAGCACCCCAACATACTAACTCCACACAAGTAGGGTTAGCAGTGGTTGAAGACAGGTGCACCATCGACGTGCAGTACGCCTTAGTACACAACGCCACCGTGCCCCCACGTGGGCAATGGGGGTGAAGTGTCTTGCCCAAGGACACAATGCGGTTGACGCAGATGGGATTCGAACCGAGGACCTCTCGGCTTGCAGCCTGCACCTCTACCAACTGAGCCACCGCGCCCCCTAATACACAAACTGTCCTTTCCATTAATATAAGAGGCCAGAAGGTAAGATGTGCTCAAATTTTCCTGGGAAAAATAAAAACATGCAAATTACAATAAAAAAATATTCACTAAACAAAGAGCCGAAGTGGAAAATTGTGTTTGAAAATATAATATTGATATATATTCTTAATAACGAATTATCGATGAACTAGTTACCTCAGTTAAGCTATCCATAAAAATCCCAATATCTTTTGTTACTTTTAATAAACGAAAACAACAGACAGCTCAGAGAGCTGTCTGTTGTTTTCGCTTATTAAAAGTGACAAAAGGAAACTTGGCTTTATTTCTAATGATGTCATAGGTATTTTCCCAACAATTACCTGCTTCTCAATTAGTCCTTCCCTGGCTGCCGACAGAGTCGTTAAACCCCAATAAATAAATAAATAAATTAGTTCTTCTTTGCTCGTCTAATAATTTCAAGGGCGATAACTTTATCGAAAGTCGATTTTCATACCGATATAACTCAGGTGACGCTTGATGCACCCAATGGACGACAATCATGTGTTTTTTACTGTGTGTCATACCCAGTTAAGGCAATACGTTGTAATGGGGCTACGCTGGAAGTCACATCTCGTTTTGTCAGTAATTATTATATTATAATTCCCTGGAGAAGCCGGTTGGTATCCTCAAGTGGATTGTAATAGAGTAATAATCTAGATGTTTAGAGTCCATTGCTATGGGTCTCGGCGGTTTAGAAGTGAAAACTTCAAATTAATAAGGTTTTCATATAAATTATTATAGGATTTGGTGATAGATACACTCTCCACGTACTGTTGGTAATCATGCTTGTTCGTTTGTGTTGTTTTATCGAAGTTAAAAGTGAGAGTTGTACTCTTTCAGGTAGAGTTGTTGTCACGTCTATGTATACATAAAAGGACGAATCTGTGAATGAATGTTGGTAGGGGGGGGGGGGTAGGTTTCCCGGGTGGGGTAGGGTGGAGTGGGGTGGTTTGAGGGATTGTGCGATTGAGTGAATGAGAGAGCGAGAGACTGAATAAATGTGTAAGTGAGCTAGTGAAGAAATCGAAAGTCAGTGAGTGAGTGAATGCATCCGAAGTCAACCCTGAGCTCACAGAATGTATTTTATATTTTATTATGTGTGACATATAGACCCCTTGGGTCGGGTACTTATAATATCTTGTATCACTGGAATAATGTAATGGTAGCACATGTCACTTTAATAAATGATTCTACTACTACTATATTACAAGTTGTTGGGGCATGCCTGTTGGCACACTCTAGTTACTTGTATTAGACTAATGTATATGCTCAAAAGGGCATTGTTATAAGCCTGTGCGGAACAGAAAGTGAGTATTGTTTGTGGTGAAGCGGACACAAAGACTCGAGTCAAAGACTGTCATACACATTGTCTAGTTTTACCCTTTTTATTTTCTCATTCTTTACATAATATGTATACCTTCTTTTTTTTCTATTCTGTTATGATGCCATACCTTTCCTTGTATTATAATTGTGCAATAAAAGTATTCTATTCTATTCTATTCTATTCTATTCTATTCTATTCTATTTTTTTCTATTTTATTCTATTCTACCCATTGTTTGATGTTCTAGTACCGAAAACGTTTCTTAATTTCGCCACTCCACCTCACCCATTCTCGAAAGTCAAGCTTGCGGCATCATTAATAGAGGATATGGAATGAGTGTTTTTCTCGTATAGTATTTATGAAACGAGTCTAAGAATTTTCCGTTTCGGCGAGCCCAAACGGAAAATTCGGACGAGTTTTATAAATATTATATGAGAAAAACACTCATTTCATATTCTATTTATCATATGACACACACACGCACAAATTAGCCACTTAGTATGACTTTTTAACCCATCACCTAACTTGAGTTGCTTGGAAAAAACATCCTTGTATAACTAAAAATTTTCATTTTTTGCTTCCAAAACATAGGTTATGACCCCTCATTGGAACAAGCTCGTCGAGCTCGTTCCAATGAGGAGTCATAACCTATGTTTTGGAAGCAAAAAGTGAAAATATTAAAAAAATGAATGGCGTTTTTCTTGTAGGTAAAAGATTAATACCATTTTACCCACCCTAAATAGGACAGATAACGTAAATTCTCCTTACTGAAATTATGCAAATCTGACCCAGTTGTATTTTGTTTAGCCAATCAAATTGTCCAGTTTTGAAATTGACCAATGAAAGCTCCCAACTCTAATTATGCAAATTATGAAAATGTGGCCCAGTTTTATTTTGTTCAGCCAATCAAATTATCTAGTTTTGAAATTGACCAATGGAATTGACGGAAGGCTTTATTTGTCACTGATTAATATGAAAACAAAATATCAAATGTTTTAAAGTGAACAAAACGGACGAGTCCTATGATAAATAAGCTTATTGGGGGCCAGGACAATGAATGGCGGTTAACTTTCTCACATTAAATGACAAAACAACTCAAAGATTTTTACATCGGAGCACCCAAACAATACAAGAGATTTTCATATACTAACATACGCATCGATGAAGTCGGTGTAAAGCCCACATCTCTTATTCGAAACTTTCCGTGTTTCTTCAATAACAATTTACTCCTTGGCAACAATGTCAACCAAAGCTGTCGGTCAGCATTCCTCTTTGAAATATCAGCAAAATTTGGTGCTTATGTTATCCGAGCAACTTATTCATCCATTTGTGGTGGCCTGTTTTGATTAATGCAGTTCTTAACTTTATGGTGCAAAGTAATGTTACATTGACAAAAAAAAACCAACAAGTTCAAAGTGTGCTCCCATTTCACTATGACAAGAACATCTTATCATTATTACTCCCATTCTGTTCAACCTACACAGGCTTTACCCTTTAGACAAAGAATCGAACTTAAATTCATTCTTCTGGTTAAAAATTAATCAAAGCCTCAGATTAAGTTTTGCGTTAATTACTTCCTTATATACGATGTCACGTGCACAGTTGCAGACGGCCAACGAGTGCCTCTACATCATTCATGGTCGTCTGCACGGGTGGTCAACGATTATATAAAAACATTGCCCAGATAAATGCAGAATATCTTGGGCAAGTTTTTCAAAGCAATAAACAAGTTGCACTTCGTGGCTTAGTGGGTACTCGATGGCTACTGAATGAATTAATGCGTTCGTACCACCTTATTTATCGGAGCTACTTGAACATTCTTAGCCTTCTATAATGTCCCGGACCGTCCAGCACTCTTGGCTTGGTACAGCCGAGTGGCAAGCTACGTACTGCCGGAAATAGGGCTTTCTCTATGAGCGGCCCTACTCTTTGGTATCACTTCTACCTCGTAGTAAATTGTCTTCTATAACTGTTTTTAAATCAAAAGACAAAACATTTTTATTCTGTCTGACATCTTCTCATTCTATTGTGACTCGTTTTCTTTTCATCGTCCTTTCGTCGTTTTTTATATATAGAATATACCCACAGTAGTTTGGTGTACCAAATGTTCACCACGAGTGGTGAAGTGGTGCTAGCCGCGAGCCTTCGGCGCGCGGTTAACACCACTTCCCCACGAGTGGTGAACATTTGGTACACCAAGCTACTTTGGGTATATTTTATTTATACCATGATCGTCAGATTATTATTATTTTTTCTCGATCTTACTGAGCAGCAGCCGTACGTACGTGCGAATTTGTTTTTGTTGACATGAGCATCGGTGGGTGTTACTTTCGCTGTCAATTTTATCACCGAAACGAAAGAGAAAATGAAAGGACCTTTTTCATTTTAATAACATAATAACATACTATTTCAAGTTATGGATGCTTCATTAACATGAGACAATGCATGTTTGTTAATTTTTGGTGTTTTATGAGGTAAATTCATTTAAAAACGTAATAAATAATTGCCACTTTCATTTCACCGTTCACGAGGCGACGTGCGATAAATTTAGACAAGTTCGCATTCAGGTCGAAATCACCAAAGGTCAACTTGGATGTAGTTCCACTGCAGGTGTAAATTTTAACTACTAAAATCCTATTGCTGGCGTGTTCTCCACGGTTGGTGTATAAAGCTAGAATTTATGTCATCGGCTTTTCCTATATAGTAGAATAGGTAATCATGGTATAAAATGTGTTTTGGTCATGAATTTATCATGAGTATGGGATCATCAGTGTCAAGGACAGAAATGTGAAACCTCAATTCCATCACTCGATTAGAACAGTGTATGACGGAAAGAAATACCTAGATCGGTTCCCATACAACCAAAGAAAGCTTGTCACAAAATTTAGAATAGGCGACATGAACGTGAAATAGAACGTGGACGTCATTCTAAGCCTAGCTCCACTCCATTCCATCAAAGACGTACATATAAGTCATTCATCAATACCAATTTCTTATATTTACTTGTATCCATCCATGCAATCCACAAACACACCACAGGGGATGACAAGAAGACAGCCAATCTGGCTAGGCCATTCCCTACAGAACATGTATGCTGAATATCTTCTTATAATTTATATATACTTCATAAAAATGATTAGTACATTCTTGTAGAACTTAGTCTTATGTAAATACATGTGCTGTAAATAAAGTATTCTCTCTCTCTCTCTCTCTCTCTCTCTCTCTCTCTCTCTCTCTCTCTCTCTCAGATGTTACAGGCAATGTAATAATAACTTTGTTGACATGGAGTTGAATGTTCTTTCTTCTCTTCCAAATGCAAAGGCTGCGACGGGGATTTTTGGACAAGGTATGCAAGATATGTGTCGTCGGCTGAGTGCTAGAATGTTCTATGTCCCATAGGGGACATAGAATATTCTAGAATTCAGGCGACGATATGCATTTTAAAAGCCTAAGCCATCTGAACAGTTTGGATTTGTCTTCGGTTGTCAGGAAAGTGAGGACATTCATACGATATATTAGGCATTAGGGATTCTGTGCATACTCGACTCTCATCGGTCATTTATCAGCTGTACTGGTGAGTTAAGTTGTATTCTGGGGATCACAACCCACATCAGTTAACAACGTTTTCCACTAACGCTATATGTGTTTATGGGTGGGGGTTTTGGTGTGTTTCGGCGTAGTGTGTGTGTAAGTGTGTGTGTGTGGGCGCCTGGGGTGTTTGTATGCCTGTGCAAGTCGTGTGTTCTGTGCGTATCTGCATTCGTAACAAATATACGTGTGTGGGTAGGTTTCCCCATGTGACTTTAACATTGCATGCTTTCTTTCAACTAAATGTATGTTTTCGTCATATTATATAATTTATAATGTGGTACACACAATTGTCTGCAGTTGTGCAATAAACTATTATTATTATTAGTAGTAGTAGTAGTAGTAGTAGTAGTAGTAAGTAGTAGTAGTAGTAGTAGTAGTAGTAGTAGTAGTAGTAGCAGCAGTAGTAGTATTATTAAGCAATAGCCATTAAACGGTTTCATTCAAGTTTTATCGCAACACGATTCATTAGAACACATACTTTAAACCTTTCAACACTGGTGGTATCTTCCATTTCAGTGGAACGTCAGTAATTGGAAGAGTCCATATTCATTATTTGGTGGTGGAGCAAATTAATATTTTCAAAGTGCAGCCTTGCGGTTGACGGTTGGAAATATTGATAGGTACACCAACACATTCATTTAGCACAAGCAGGGTTAGCATTCGTTGAAGACAAGTACAGCATCGACGTGCAGGCAGAGTGTACTAAAGCGTACTGCAGTGCATTTGTCATCAACCAATGTTAACTCTGCTTGTGCGAATTTAGTACGCTGGGGAGTCTGCGAGTTGCTCCTCTGTGCTTGGTGGTTCTCTTCCTCTACCCGTAAACCTGTCCATTAAACCTGAATAAAAAAATCGAATCCAAGGAGAACAATTCGTCCCCTGAGTTCCAATGTGTTCTATGTGTCAGTATGCATACAGAACACAATGGAACTCAGGAGACGAATTATTGCTGAGATAAATTTCTGTCAAAGTGTATATATTTGGGGAATAATCTTTGGGTTGTTAATCTCTCATGCATGCTTTAGAGGAACTCGTTGTGAAGTTCTACAAAGTGTTGTCAGTGGATAGCTTTGAACTGCGAAGTGTTCATGAGCGCTAGCCATACGTGGTGTACACCTGCGAAGGTTGAGACTTGGTTAACAGATTGGGAGAACTTTATTCGTAAACTTTGAATTAGCAATTGCTTGTTAGGTGGAGACCAAGTTAACCTTACGAGGACAAGACGAGTGAATTTTTACTAAACTGCACTGCAAAAAATATAGGTTCTCTTGCGAACCAAAACTGGTTCTAATCTTGTCCCTGAGATGGAACCAGTTCTGTTTAAGCAGTATTTATTTCAAATCAAATAAATTTACCAAGATTAGCATTCCATTTTAACAGAATATTACATGAACTGAAGTAGATTGGAGCTTATTCAACTCAGTCGCCAAACATTTTGAAACAAAGGAGATATGAACAGTTGGCATATCGAACCAGTTTTGGTTCTGTACAGAACCAAAACTGGTTCGATATGCCAACTGTTCATATCTCCTTTGCATGCTTAATAATGATTTGAGACAACCTCGTATGAGCTCTAAACTTACGGCTGAAACCCCCTCAATTTATGTTTAATTCTGTTAATATTTAATGTTAATCTTTATAAATTTATTTGATTTGTAATAAATACCTTTTATCCAGAACTGGTTCCATCTCAGGGACAAGATTAGAACCAGTTTTGGTTCTAAAGAGAACCTATAATTTTTTTGTAATTATATGCAACCATACAGTGCGGCCGCTGTGGATTGGTCACTTTGCACGGAGGGGGGGGGGGGCAATATTTCCACAGACGCAATAATATTAGATTCTAAACACTAATTATAGGAATTATCATTAATTAAAATTTTGCCGATGATGATTTTTATTATCTGGTAAACACATGCGAGGATATAACTGCCCACGCTTGTATTACGACCAGTCCACAGCGACTGTACTGTAAAACTATAAACTCGAATTTGTAAATAAAATTACCACCATTTATTCCAGTATGCATGCAAATGAGTTATCTTTTCAGTGCTGTATCGTCAATGACTTTTAAATATTTAAAGTCATTGACCCCTTCAGGAGCACGAACATCATCCTAGACGAATAAGCCATTGCTAAGGTGGTGAGACATACGTTCGAATCGGGGTCCTGACGACGACAGCCTCTCGATGTCGACTGTTCGTCTAGCGTAAACGTATTTCCTCAACCTACCGAAGGGTATTAACCATCCTCTTCCGTGCAAATAGGGATCAAAGATGCTTGTCACCAAATTTCAATCGTGTCAACAGTGCCAATCTCAACTATTGATAAATCGTTCCCCGAGTTCCAATGTGTTCTATGTGCCATTAGGCACATAGAACACATTGGAACTCGGGGGACGAAATGCCAACGTTTTCTTGTTTTTTTATGAATAAAGACAATAGTTCACTGCTCGGATTTGAGTACGGTTTTTACCCCCGGGTGGGGTGCACGGTCGACTATTTCACAAGGTATTAACCAATCGAATTAATCCGTGAGGCCCACGAGAGGATAAAATCGTACTCGAATACGAGCAATGAGATTTTGTATTTTTTATTTTCTCCTTATTTGTTTTCCCAAGACAACCTTTTATAATTGATTCAACTCAACCGATTTGCAAACAATAAAAAATATAGTCCGTCATCGCTGAGGGTGGAATACGATGCTGGGAGTGGAATACCATTTTCGGCGAGTGGGAGTGGGAATAGGATTTGTTTTGGGGGAAGTAAAACGAAGTTAAATAAAAGAAAGACCATTATAAAAGTTCACTGCTCGGATTCGAGTACGATTTTTATTCTCTCGTGGGCCGTGCGGATTATTTCACTCGGCTAACGCCTCGTGAAATAATCCTCCGTGCGCCCGACTCGAGGATAAAAATCGTACTCGAATCCGAGTAGTGAACTACTGTCGATTTATATTTCTGACAAAACCTAGCGATGTAAAAACACCACAATGTGCGTCCGGGCTTTACATCGCGAGATTACGGTCAGAATATTTTTTACCCCCTCCCCCTCCTCCTCCCCCTCCACCCTTGCGTTACTAAAAAGGCATGTTCCTTCTCTCTTATCCTGGATTTGTTGTTCTTTTTCTTTTTCTTTTCTTTTTTTTTTTTTTTTTTTTTTGCAAAAGTTGTCGGAAAAACGGCGTCATCAGCATTTACGAACCATTGCGTAAATAAAAACAAATCCGAAAAATCCTACATTTCAAACACAATCTGAGGTGAGGAGAATCGCTCCCATGCCCCGTCCACTTTTTCTCAACACCGCAGGAAATAAGTTCGCAATTTCCCTGATTTTTTCAGTAACAACAAATTATAGTTGTTCATTATTATTTCAGAACGGGGTTCATTTTCCTCAACGTCATGCCAGCCGTCAGTTTATATAATAAGATGTTCACTCAATAAGTTCAACACAGGCCATCAAGAGATGGAAACATCCCACCGGCCAAATTGCCTCTTCACAGAAGTGCTATTGTTAGACAATCATCTCTTGCTAATTCTGTCACTAATAACAGGCCTAGACTCGATGAGGCACCATCACGTCAATTCAGTTCTGATGTCCCGCGATTATGTTCCGTGTGAAACGGGACACTTCAGGCGATATCCGATCAAATTTCTATAATGACTAATTGAATGACAGCGAAAAGCATTTGAATTGAATCGGACAATTACCTTCCAACTGCAAAGATCAATTTCTGAATTTATTGTTTGATCTGTGACAGTTCTATTTCTATTACTATTTGTAGATAATCGCTGATTTTTTTATGGACAAAAATCAAAGTAAACAGAATTTTAACCACCCGTTTGTCATAATACAACACCTCTAAGATATATCAAGCTACGACAATATTTGTACTTCCAGTCAAATTACACTTGCAGTTTCATTCGTCACTACAGGAGAGTATTAGAGCCAAGAGATGTTATGTTTTATTATATGCCTATGATATTTTTACCCTAAATACCACTACTGTTTGACGATTTTATCCAGACTGTCGGATCCCTCCAGGTGAGATTTTCCCGGATCAAAAATCCACATCACACTCCTACGGAAATTGCCGAGAATTTCCGTATGAATAACGTCGGACTATTTATCCGTTAAAAATAGACTTCATAACTAGGGAAGCCGTTGCCGTTGTTTACAAAGTTTTGTCTGCTATTTTTATGTTCGTCTTTCAAGGGAATAAGTAAATCGAGGTAAGCAAATTAAATTACTGTTACTGTGTCAGTCATATAATAAACCTATCATCATAACAGTGTGTTGATCCGTATCGTAGTATCACGTCTCAACTCGACGTGATACTACGACACGGATCAACACACTGTTATGATAATATGCATGTATGAAAGTCTGTCAATTATCGCAAATTATCTAAAAGATATTTTTTGATATCCATCGACTTGATGGATAACGAGGACAATCCCTCAGTAGCTTTCTAAATGACATCACACTTCGACGCATCACATCGCCCTCGATACTGTTACAGTCGATTCAGTGCTGGGTTTACCAGCAGTACTAGAAGTTCATGCTATTCCAAGCCGTTCTGTTGATTCTATGACTGAAAAATTAGACGTTTAATAATAATAAAATAATTAAGTAAAATAATTAGATTTATAGAAAGGGACTCCGAGGGTAATATTGAGTCTTGAACTGGGTAACTTTTTCAAAAAAAACCTTGTTAATCGATTTGCCCATATTTTTTTTTTTTTTTGGATAAGTCAGCGCACTCAATTCCAAATTTGTTGTTGCTAATTAACATTTACAATGTTCTAAAAATTAACATTAATGAAAAATATGAGAATATTCTCATTTGTAGTATTATAATTATTAAATTCCATCTGTGAGTTGAACAATTAGTTTGGTAAATTATCGTGGGAAAGTTTGAGTTATTTGGCTAGTTGAGGTTTGAAAGAACGATTAGCTGATCTTCATTATTGTTTGGAAACGTACGTGTTTGCAGTCGAATTGGGTTGAGTATTGCGCAGTAAAATATCATGTAGCATATAAAAAAAATTGATTAATATTGATTATGATCAAGCTCTGGTAAAATATAAAACGCCCAGGTCCACACTCATGAGATAATTCCTGATATTCACCAAGAGAGAATAGATATCCTCCATGTATCTATATTTTATCTCGATGCAGCTTGTTAGTATCTTGACACAGCAAGGTAGTTATTTGGTTAATACTGCTGTATATTTGCGTCAAGAAATGTGAAAATTTATTTATTTTTTATCTTTCTGCAGCAAGTTTGTAACTTGTTGCAGCATGTTAGTTTTCCTGTTGTAGCGATTTTGTTATCCCGCCGCTGCAAGTTAGTATCCTGCTGCAGCAAGTAGACTGTCTTGCTACACCGGGTAGGTTATCGTTCTGTAACAAGTCCGTTATCTGGCTATATCTTGCTTCGATAAATTAGTATCCTGCAGTGGCAATTTGGTTATCTCGCTACAATGGTTTATTATCTTGCTGCAGCAAGTTAATTATCTTGCAATTTTTTTATTGGGGTTTAACGGCACTTTCGACAACCAGGACCACATTGTGTCGGACAGTGTTATCACTGGGGGAAGCCGGAGTACCCGCAGAGACCCACCGAGCAGCGGCTAGCAACTGTCAGACTCCACAACGTACTAACGCCGGTTAGTTATTATTTGTTGAAGACAAGTGCACAATCGACGTGCAGTACGCCTCACCGTGCCTCCAAATAGGTAATCGGGATTAAATGCCTTGCCCACTTATTCATCGCACTCCCGTGCTTGCAAATAGCTAACCTGCTGCAGATAATATAGTCCTTCAGCTGGGTAGGCAAATGTGGTTAATCGGTATCAAACACCCGGACAAATTGCCACTGTATTTTTTCAATACAGGGATGAATGTGGAGTATCAAAACGCATGATATCCGATCTGGAAAGGTAGCTTTGTCCAAAAAAAATCAATGGGAAATCAGACCTAGCATTTTCAGGAGAGCGATTTATTCGCTCGCCCACTGCTCGCCTTAAAAAAAATTAAGGAGGTCGAAAACTAGCCCGCCTGGCCGTAGAAAATTAAAAAAAACACATCTTTTCAGATCTTTGCTGTGTTAGTGCTCTCTGTAAGACGGCCATACTGCCCCCCCCCCCCCCCCCACACCTCCGGGCCTTGCTGAGGCCCGGAGGTGTGGGAGGGACAGTGTAGTTGTCTCGCAGAGACTACCTTGTTAGCAACACTAAATAAAATGTACTAAGCCCACAAGGCAGAATTCATTAATAGTAAAACTTCATTTTGTCACTTTTAGATTTTGTAAGCTTAAGGAGAGCTAATCGCTCCACTGGGCCATGCAAGGGGAGCGTTTTTAGCCCTCCTGTATTTTTAAGAATGCCGGACCTGTGGGAAATGTCTATAACCAGAATTTGTCGATTGTTTGCTCTATGTGCGCAATAAATAAGATACAGAAAAAAAATTATGGAGACTGTCAGGCATATGTTGCGCGAGGCATGGATGCAGATAAGTTTTAACTCTTTGCATGCTGCTGGTGGATATTCCTGCCCAGCACAGAGTTTCTCTTGTCTCTGAAATTAGTATAATATGTGCATATTTAATCATATTGTCTCCCTGTAAATGGAATGGATTTTTTCTCACCAATGATTTGTGTTACATTTAGATTTATTTTTCATCAAATCTAGCCATGGCTGCTTTAAAGCAGCCATGACTAGATTTGATGAAAAGTATCTATAAAATACTCAGCGGGTTACGAGTTAAAGAAACACTTCATATGACTTTATTACACTATCCACATAAGAAATTTGATGGAATATTTAAGAAGAAATCCTGGAAACAGTGAGCGAAAAAAATGAAATTCATCAAAAATTGTTTTTATTATTCTTGAGAATATATGATGACGTGATTTTTTTCTATCCAAAAACTAAGTATGATACACTGTCACAGAGGAATGTGTGTGTGTGTAGGTGTGAGTGTGTGTGCATTGACGGATACAATCACGTTTTGGACGAATTTTGAATGCTGATTTCCGATACCCGACTGCGAATCGAACCACTGACAACCCCGCCTGGCAATCAGGAGTCGAACACCTAAACCACTAGACCATTGCACACCGTCTAAAAACGATGGTTGCAATCAAGCTTTTTGATGATGTTCTCACCATAACTTGGTTCACTTTCCTCACGGCAGATACATGAAGGTGTGGACCGCACTGGCTACAGTTCGACAAAACTGCTGTGGTTCGCTTGACAAAGACTGGGGTAGGACCGTGTGTTAAATTCTCCTCGAGCTGAATGCCTGATTGAGTGTCCCAAACGATTCAGTGCTTGCAGAATCTCCGTATTTCCAGTCAATGATTTCACAGCGGCAGTCAACAGCAGGGTCTGGAGGGGGGTTGGGGAATAGTAACCCCCGAGCACAGAACTTAGAAAGGGGAGCTTGGCCCAGAAGTCCATGATTCTTGGGTCTACCCCCCCCCCCCCCCTCTCCCCAAAAAGTACTGACTCCTGTGCCAGGACTGGGCCCCCGATCCCCTAGGGAAAACTAGCAAGATAAGTTGTCCGTCGTTTTGAAATACTAGTTGCCTTCTCTTCTGTGGTCCGACCGTTGAATGCTTCGAATGAAGCAAATTTTCCGCTGAGTGACCTTTCCAAAGTTTGTACTATTGTAACCTTATCAACATTTTAGATCTACACAACAGAACTAGTGGGTCTTACTATTAACGTATTTCAACTAAGAACCACTAGGTCTATAGTTGCGTAGAACTAAATGTTAAGAAAGGGGCTTTATCGCGAATGGAGCTCTGCACTTGACCAACGGTTGTAATTTTGGACTGCAGGAGTCTTGAAGTAATGATTTTATTAACCCTTTACCCAACGAATCGGCCGCATCCGCCCGCGTAATATGCAAATTCAGTAGCAGAAAAAATATTATTTTTCAAAAAATGTAACAAAACCATATCATGTGACCCCTCTTTGGAACGAGCTCGTCGAGCTCGTTCCAATGAGGGGTCACATGGTATGGTTTTGTTGAAATTTTTGGAATTTTTTTAAAAAATGTTATTTAAAATAATAAATTTGATATTGTCTGTGTTGGGTAAAGGGTTAAATCAACTTGACGTAATAAAGTTATCACTTCAAAAATTCTGCAGTCAAAAGCTATAACTGTAGCTCACTGGTTCTTGCCCACTGCCCCCCCCCCCACTCCGCAGCCATCATCGCTCGTAACTTCGGTACTTGCGGCCAATGCCTTTGGCATCTGCATCCCGACACTTTCGAAAGGGGGGCTGTCACAGAATTAACTCTGACCCCGAAGTTCCTCTCCCCGGCCCTGGTCAACAGCACGTGTTTCTTCGTTTTCTGTTCACCGTTACTGACAGCATATACTGCATCTTGCGTGAAAGAGTCAATCAATATTTCAGCGCGTCGAAAAACATTTTAGGTTGAAACATTCTTGTGACTTTTAAGCTTTCTTTGGTGGGACATCTCAAGTGAATTATTACGGTATACTATATTATATACGGTTGTCTCTCTGGGTTTTCGTAGTTTTGGGTAAATGTTGATGTGATCCCTTTTTGAATGTTACTTTTCTTTCATTATTTTTAGCTCAGCTTTGGCGTAAGTTAAATTTGAGGTTATACCATGGCCTGTCGTCCATCTGTCCGTCCGTCCGTCCGTCCGTCCGTTTGTCCGTCTGTCCGTCTGTCCGTCTGTCCGTCAACACTTCAATACGGCTCGGGCTAGAAGCCGTATTTATGAACCGATCTTTACGAAACTTCTTGAGTCTTGAGTACCTTTGTTATCACCGTGGGACGAGAACGGGTGTTTTTGGGTGCGGTCTGAAATTCAAGATGGCCACCAGCAGCCATTTTGTACCTTAGTTAGTGCAATCAGTTTTTTTTGTACAGAACTTCTGTATGAAAGTTCTGATTCGAAGAAATTTTTGTCTGAATGTTTAGTAACATAGAACACATCACATATAATACGGGTTGTTTTCTCGTGTAGAAATTATGCAAATTAGATGGACTTTGATTTTTTCAGTGCTACTTACACACAGTAAGTGCACATGTCAATACGGCTCGGGCTAGGGGCTGTATTTATGAACCGACCTTCACGAAACTTCTTGGGTACCTTTGTTATCAGCTTGGGACGAGAACGAATGTTTCTGTGTGCTGTCCAAAATTCAAGATGGTTGCCAGTGGCCATTTTGTACTGAAATTAGGTCCACTTAGTTTTTTGTACACAACTTCTATGCGGCTCAGGCTAGAGACCGTATTTATAAACCGATCTTTACGAAACGTCTTGGGTACCTTTGTTAACACCGTGGGACGAGAATGAGTGTCTTTGGGTGCGGTCCGAAATTCAAGATGGTTGCCGGCAGCCATTTTGTACCAAAATTAGGTACAATCAGTTTTTGGCACAGAACTTCTATATGAAGGTTCTGATTTGAATAAAGTTTTGAATGAATGTTTAGTAACATGGAATACATCACATATGATACGGGTTTTTTTCTCGTGCAGAAATTTTGCAAATTAAATGAACTTTGATTTATTCAGAGCTACTTATACACAGTAAGTGCACATGCCAATACGGTTCGGGCTAGAGGCTGTATTTATGAACCGACCTTCACGAAACTTTGTTATAACCTTGGGATAGGAACGAGTGTTTTGGGATGCCTTTGTTATCACTGTGCTATGCGAACAAATATTTTTGGGTTCAGTCAGACCCACTCTGGGACTTCTTTCTTTTCTAGTTTAGCATCTAACCGTCACCCACCTTTACAATACTTTATCTATACATTTGTTGCAGGCTACGGTCAGCATTTATGTACAGACCGTTACAATACTTTATATGTACCTCTGTTATCAGGTCATTACCTAGATGTTTGTCATTGCTGTGTCACATACTATACATGTACATGTCTTACACAAGTTGAGGTACAGTGTCATTGACACTTTCATTTATCATTTTTTTAGGCAAGAAGACTTTTTATAACGTTATACTGTTTCGACTGCGGTCTCAAACAGTTTGTCGAACAAAATTATTGATATATTCACAAAAAGAAGTGTTTTAAAAATCTAATTTGGTTCACAAACAATGCCGCGTTTCTTACTTTGGAAATCGAAAATTTTGTTACACTTGAGTTTCAGTATGGCGGATCGGAGGCGTTGCAATATTTTTTGGCATTAATAAGTGCGATAAAAATATATAGAGCCACCATTTCATGCTGGCTATCATGGCTAAATTAATTAGGTACATTATACCCTTTCTAATTAAGCGTGTCAGCATTTGCCCGGAAATTTGATACCGACTAACACAACTGGCTGAAGAACTAATAACCTGCTGTAGCAAGATAATAACCTGCTGGAGTAGGGTAGCCATCTTTCTGGAGCAGGATGATCAACTTGCCGGAGTAGGATAGCCAATTTGCTCGAGCAGGATAGCCAACGTGCTGCAGTAGGATAGCCCACGTGCTGCAGCAAGATAGCCAACGGGCTGGAGTCGGATAGCTAACGTGCTGCAGCAGGATAGCCAACTTGCTGGAGCAGGATAGCTAACGTGCTGCAGCAGGATAGCCCATGTGCTGCAGCAGGATAGACAACTTGCTGAAGCAGGATAGCCAACGGGCTGGAGTAGGATAGGTAACGTGCTGCAGGAGGATATCCCACGTGCTGCAACAGGATCGCCAACTTGCTTGGGCAGGAATCCAACGGGCTAAAGTCAGATAGCTAACGTGCTGCAGCAGGATAGCCCACGTGATGCAGCAGGATAGCAACTTGCTGGAGCAGGATAGCCAACGGGCTGGAGTCGGATAGCTAACGTGCTGCAGCAGGATAGCCAGCTTGTTGGAGCAGGATAGTCCACGTGCTGCAGTAGGATATCCATCGGGCTGGAGTAGGATGGTTAATGTGATGCAGCAGGAAAGCCAGCTTTCGGGAGCAGGATAGTCCACGTGCTGCAGCAGGATAGCCAACGGGCTGGAGTAGGACAGCCAGCTTGCTGGAGCAGGATAGCCAAATTTCTGCAGCAGGATAGCCAACTTGCTCAGGTGGGATAGCCAACTTTCTGCAGCAGGATGGCCCACGGGCCTGAGTAGGATATCTGACTTGCTGCAGCAGGATAGCCCACGTGCTGCAGCAGGATAGTCAACTTGCTGAGGTAGGATAGCCAACTTTCTGCAGCAGGATGGCCAACAGGCCTGAGTAGGATAGCTGACTTGCTGCAGCAGGATAGTCCACATGTTTCAGCAGGATAGTCAACGGGCTGGAGCAGGACAGCTGACTTGCTGCAGCAGGATAGCCAAATTTCTGCAGCAGGATAGCCAACTTGCTGAGGTAGGATAGCCAACTTTCTGCAGCAGGATAGCCACGGGCCTGTGTAGGATAGCTGACTTGCTGCAGCAGGATACAAACAAGATAATAAATTTTCTGCTGCAAAATACTAAATTTCTGTAGGTAGATAGAGATGAAACATCATATTTCTTGTTGTTGGTATTCTGTGTGTGGGTTATTCTCGTATAGACCAATATACCAATTGTTGAATATTTGACATGAACCATTTATGTATTGGTGTTTAAGGCCACTTTGAGCTTCCGTGGCTATATCATGACCGCAATGAAAGTCTGAAGTCACGTTTAACCAATCGTTTATACCGGTGTTGTCCACACCTGGCGTTAGTTACCTTGTCCTATTTTACAGAACAGCCGCCGTGGACTGATCGTAATTCAGGCGTGGGCAGTGATGTCCACGCATGCGTTTACCAGGTAATAAAAATCATCAGCAGCAATTTTTTTTGGATGATTATTCCTGTAATTAGTGTTTGGAATCTAATATTATTGCGTCCGTGGACATATTGCTCTCCCGTGGGTGGAAAGTGACCAATTTACAACGGCCGTACTGTACCAGTAAAATAGAACTTGTTGTCACAGTAAACTAGCTAATAGGCTCTTCTACTCTACTGAAGTATACACCAGGACAAAGGAACACGGTCAGGTAGACGAAAACTATTGTATAGGTAGATAAAAGCAGAGAATTCTGAAAGATTTCGAAATAGTACTTGTCGGGTTGTTTGTGGTAATTCTACGAAACGGGAAATTACTCCTTTTCAATCGAACACACTCTCCGAACATACCCCTGTCCTGAAGTTTTTAGATCACATAGCAACCACGTGCTACCATAGAAATCATGATGGCGGCCTCCAGTATACAAAATGGACGACGGCAACACGTATCACCCTAACAACACGCGACGCGCATTCGCACTAACACCACGTATCACTATGGGGATGACGTCACCACATGGCCGCTCACGTGGGTTACCATGACAATACAACAAGGCGCCTCTGGGTCCCGTGACTATGACGTCACATGAGATCCCCCGATGAGATCCCCCAAATAGGGGGTGAAAAGCCCGAGACATACTACTCCCATTGTTTTACTTCAGGGAGAACTGATTCTGATTCTCTTGTGGAGTTTGTTTCTTGGTTTTGTTTGCTTAACGACACATCACACAGCCATGGTCACATTGTGTCGGAGTGTTTTATGGGTGGAGGAATCGGGATAAAGTGTCTTGCCCGTGGTCACAACGCTGTTACCGTTGGCCAGGGTCGAACCGTCGATATTTCGATTTAAAGTCCGACGCTCTAACCACTAAGACACGGCGCTCTCCCTGTGAGGGAGCGAAATAGGTAGAATTCTCTAGACCTTTAAGGAATTTCAGCATCTATGACAAGAATTACACGAACAAAGTCGATGCTCATTAATTTCCTTGGAAGAATCATTTGTGAGGATCTATTCTGGTTCTCTCATGAATTTTAAGACTTGGGTATATATATTGCCAACACAGATTAAGAGAGAATTTGGCCATTCTGCGGCGATAATCACAGTTCGGTCATTTTAGGAAACAAAATGTCCGTGTTACTAACATAAGGCAATACAATAAGTAAAAAAGCATCCTCTCAAACATTATGATGTTTTGTGGCACTTCCCACCGAGGCATGGTTGTCAAAATATACTTAAATTTTTGTAGAAGTTGTACAAAAAGAAGAAAAACGCAAATATAATAATTTCCTGAAAAAAGACGCTCTTTAACACTTTGAGTTCTATTGATATCGTCCATGTCAGTTCAATGGCAACTATTGGAAGCGTCCATATTCTTTATTTGGGGATAGACCAATTAATATTTCCTACGTGCAGCCTTAAGGCTGCAAGTTGAAAATATTGATTGGTCAACCCCATACATTCAGTTAGCTGCCATCCTTCTTTTTGAAATTATGCCCTGGCCGGAAAGGCGGTCCCTCGGGTTCAAGGGGTTGAATTTGAGACGTTGCCCTCCTCCCCCATGACGTCACTGTAAAGTTCGGTCATAATTGTCTTGAATTCCCCAGGACTTTTTTTGGATGATCATATTGAACTATTTCAACTCCTTTAGGAAGGGCGAGAATTTCGAGTTATCTCCGGTCATTTTTCACGCACGAACGCGCACTCGGTTTTTTATCACATGTGATTGTCTCCATGGAGGAGAGGTATTCAAAATTTTCTCATAAGGATTTAGTACACGTTTAGGACTTTGAAGTTACCTCCTCGGCCTCTAACAAATTAGTAAGGTGATGAACTGGGATAAAAAGTGAAAATTTTAAACAGAAATGGAACCATTAAAAACTAATTTTAACAAAACATATTTGATACCATTTTAAAAAGTATGTTATAAAATATTTTATCCCATAAATGGCCGTTTATTTGAACAATAAAGGCCTTGGATACATTTTTGCTTTATTCACTTAAGTAGTAGGCGAGGGGGTTTTCGTCCCTGTTCTTATGGTTCTCATTTTATGGTTCTCGTGTGACGTCATACCGCAATGTATTATGGGCATCACGTGGTTGTCATGGTAACCCATGTGGGCGGCTATGTTGTGACGTAATTTTCATGGTGATGGGTGATGTGAGTGCGCTTGCGCAGCTCGTGTTGTTAGGGTGATACGTGTTTCCGTCGTCCATTTTGTATGAAGGGGGCCGCCATCTTTGTTTCTATGGTGGCACGTGGTTGCTATGTGACCCAAAGGCTTCTTATAGGGGCTAAGAGGTCTGTACCAGGTATGTTCGATTGACTGGGAGTATTTTTTGGAACGACTTCCCTGTATAATTACCCAAATGAGCCCGAGAATGGGCGTAAATCACCGGAAATGACTTTATTTGATATGGATTCCCCGCAGAATCCCGGTATTTACCGAAACGGACTTGTTTAGAGTAGCACGTAGTGCTATAGATTTTTTAAAAGGGTCGTGTTCGTTTGAATCGGAATATTTATGGCTCTACATAATTACCCAAATGAGCCCGACAAACACATATTTCTTTCCCCCAAAAACAAATAACAACACTGAATATAAATTTAAATTTCTTTTATTACTAAACATGATGGAACATAAATTGTCAAATATTCATAAACAGTTTTTCTACATATTGGACATCTTTTCAGTTGTTTACAACAGTCCTTGCACAGGCACAAATGATGGCATGGTCGCGGTGCGACATTGGCTTCTGCTGTTAAGCACACACAGCATTTCTGTGAATCCGTTTGAACTTTTTCTTGTAACTCGTCTTTGTTTTCCATTTCTTCATCGTCGATTGTATCAGGTAAGTTGTGAATGTAACAACATTCTTGGGAATACATTTTGTGTTGTTGTATGACATTGTCTTCTGCCTGCCAGTAGCGTACAATCACCCCACAGTGAAAACATTCACTTCTGTCTTTAATTCCTAGGCAGGAAAATCCTGCTCTTGCACGTTCTTTTTCGCACATTCACTTGGTAACATTGATTCAAACGTTTTTAGTCTGTTTGTCTCCAAAGCATATTTTATACGTTTGGGTCGACGGATATCAGAGTTTCTCTGAGCAATTATCAGTCGAGGACCGGTTCCTGCGAATACCAACCCCGTTAGGCTCATTATTTCTTCGAAACCTCTAGGAAAATGTTTCTGGGAACTCTTTGTCCACGATAGTCGTTTAGAATAGATTGAATCAAACACGGGATTGTAAACATCTGATCTTCGGTTGCACTCCTTATTTATAGTTTTTTTCTATGACATAATTTGTTTTGATTGTCTTTCTTTTTAGCCCGACTGTTTACAGTGAGCGCTATAGTAATGACTTTTGTCCGTCCGTCTGTCCGTCTGTTAACTTTTAGAGTTTTGGTTAAAGTTTGTGGTTAAAGTTTTTTACTGAAGGTTCAAGTGGTTTTTTTTCTTCTTTTCCTGTTTAGTTGACATTTGGAGTTTTGGTTAAAGTTTGTGGTTAAAGTTTTTTATTCAACCTTCAAGTACAGGCTATACCCAGTAGTTCTTGTCTGATCGTCACAAAATTTCATATGCAGGTATTAGGTCATGTCTACATGAGAACGCCCCCTTTTGGTCGTGATGGGTCAACCGGTATGGCTACCCGAGCCCAAAACCCGAAAACCATTAGCACAGTCTACAGGTCGTATTTATGAAGGGATTTCATTGCAACTTCATAGAATGCCTCTGTATAATGCCTAGATGAGAACGTCTCCGTTTGGGCGTGATCTGTCAACCGTGATGGCTGCCCAAGCCCGAAACCCAAAAACTTTTAGCACAATCTACAGGTCATGTTTAATATGGACGGATTTCATTGTAACTTGATACAATGACTCTGTATGATGTATGAATTTCCCCATTTGGGCGTGATCTATCGACCGTGATGACTGCCCGAGCCCAAAACCCGAAAACCTTTAGCACAGTCTACAGGTCATATTTATGAAGGGATTTCATGGTAACTTGATAGGTTGACTTCATATAATTTTTACATGAGAAAGTCACCTTTTGGACGTGATTGGGCAACTGTGACAGCTACAGAAGCCCGAAGCCCGAAAACCTTCAGCACAGTCTACAGGCCATATTTATGAAGGGATTTCATTGTAACTTTGTAGGATCAATCCACATGATGCCCATATGAGAATGTCCCCTTTTGGTTGCGACCATTCAACCATGATGGCTGCCTGAGCCCGAAGTCCGAAAACCTTTAGCACAGTATATACGTCATATTTATGAAGAGATTTCATTGTAATTTGATAGGTTGACTTCATATAATGTCTAGATGAGAACATCCCCTTTTGGGCAACTGTGACGGCAACAGGGGCCCGAAGCCCGAAAACCTTTGGCACAGTCTATAGGTCATATTTATGGAGGGATTTCATTGTAACTTGATAGGTTGACTTCATATAATGTCTAGATGAGAACGTCCCCTTTTGAGCAACTGTGATGGCAACAGAGGCCCGACGCCCGAAAACCTTTAGAATATTCCACAGGCCAAAATTATAAAGGGATTTCATTGTAGCTTGGTAGGATGACTCCAAGTTTGTGGTTAAAAACCCAGACAAACACCACCACCCCTACCCCCCCCCCCACCCCCGCCCCACTCCACCTCCAATTAGGCTTTTTTCCGTTTTTCTCCCATATGCATTTTGAACTATTTACAGTCACTACATGTGGAACCTTTTTTTAAACTTACGTACCCCCCCCCACCTCCCCACCTCCCCACCCCACCCCACCCCGGGGCCCAATTAGGCACTTTGTTTTTCTTACGTCAAACATGCTGGTTTACAGTTGTGGTTAAAAACCCAGACAAACACCACCGCCCCCACCCCACCCTCCCCCAAATTAGGCTTTTTTTTTTTTATTTCCCCCAATATGCATTTTGAACTATTTACAGTCACTATATGCAGATCCTTTTTTTAAACTCATGTAACACCCCCGCCCCGGGGTATGTTTTGAAGTAGAGAAATGAAAAAATAAAATTTGAATAGCAAATTTTGTATATCACGAGTGCAGATATGGCCTATTCGTTAGGTAAACTGTTAACAAAAAATGGCTCCGACTATTTTGCGTCTAAGCATTGCCATTCCTGGGAAAGTCGGGCTGCATGCGTGACATCACTCTAGTTTTAGATTTAGATTGTTCCACATTTCTTTTTTTTCGCCGTTTCAACAGATTGAGACAATTGCTCCCATTCGTTCTATACAAACTTCATTCCAACATCGTTCTTGGACTTGAACAGGTAAATTTGTAATTGATCATTGAATTTGAACACAGTCACTTCCGAAGACATCGTCACTCTTCGACGGATGGAACGATAATGCCGAGATGCCACGACTGGTCCTCTTTTTATACTATTTAGGCTATGGCGTCACCAGAAATAAAGTCTCTAACTAAAATGTCATTGTCCAATAAATCCGCAGAAAACATGTTTACAATCGCATGCATTGGGATGCCACGAGAGCAATGTAAAAGATAGAACAAACAATAATATCCACACATGGGTAATGGTCCTTGAATGCGTTTTGTATTGTACTTCCATCTTTGCTTTTTCAAAAAATTCTTAAATGATCTGTGTTGTGGTGGTATTCCATACGAATCAAAATATTCTATGTCCCGATGACTGAAATAGAAGGCCACCCAATGTTCCCCTTCTCTGTGGTCTGGATGTGTGTTGGCCACAAAAGCCAATGGCCTGTGCCTGGGTAATCTTCTTGGTAAGCGGTTTCTTGCAAAGACTCCCGAAGTGATATTTCTTAACACGCGATCCGAGCGGAAAATATTCTCTATTTGCAAAGTGTTCATATCGAATAATCAAAGATGACGCTCCTGTTTTTATCGACTTCTATAATGTTCTGAAATTCGGCATACACCAGTACGTTTATGGTGGTGGTTTCATCAAAATGAAATGTCGACCATGAGACAGGTCTGGTGTCAGGTCGAAGACGAAGAGCGTGTACCCTTTTATGTACTCCTCTCTGTTGATGTGATTTCCTTCTTTCTCGTACATTTGACCAGTTCCTTGAAACAAGGTAGCATAACACCTCGCCACTTCTTGTTCATCGAATCGCGCTTGTAAGGGCTTTGCTGGAATCTGTTGTCCATCCACATACAATGCCAGGTAATTGATGCTGTAATTTTTAAAGTTAAAGGGATTCTTTGAAAAGTTCCCGTTGAAAGCATCGTTGTCCACACAACCCATGACGATACGTTTAGGAAGTTGGCCTAAAAATAAATTTTCTTGTGTGATGCTCAGATTTCCCTTCGGCACTGAGAACACTTTGGTTTCTACTCTGTTAATGGGATATTTCGCAGTTGCCTTTTCCAATGCTTTAGTATGAGCCACTCTCACAAAAGGGTTGAGTCTCTCCTTTCTCACAAACAGGGATACGTCTTGGATTTTGATTTTGAATGTTTTCCCATCGGCCATTAAGGCAAATGCATCTTTTGACCTATTCTTTTAATGTGAACGTTAACTCCATTTAGGAGATAACGTGTTTGAAAGAACATGTCCAAATGTAACCTCCCAGTCATATCCGCGACTTTACTTTCAGCTGTAAACTTTTTTCTTGTGGCAAATCCCTTGTTTTCATCCGTCCTATCATCCATGTGTCCCGCCGTGTCCTTGTACCAGAGAGCACCAGTCAGCTGTGACTTTTTGGCATCGGAGCCATAACTTAACAAAGTCTCTATGTATGCTCTGTAGTGGTAAGTATTATTGGACGGTGACACCAGTTTCTCGTTTAGACTGATGTCGACCTGGTTGAAAAGAGAATGCAGCCAGAGATTGACGGGACCCACCTTTGCGTCGTCTGCGATAGGTCCACCACTGGAATCGACGATACATGCTTTCACGTACAGATAAGTTTGAGCCAAGTTCAGATAGTCGTCCCCAGATCCAGAAATGTTAAATTCTATCGGTCCACTATTCCCTATATGGTGGCCAACGGTCGATGTTCTATCCATTGACCATGTTCTACACTAGTCTGTGTGGGTGGTATCGAAAATAAGTCGAGTTCGCTATTGACACACTCACAGGATTTTTCGTTGATCAAAGACATTATGCACCCAGAGGGTCAATTGTCTTAACAGTTCGCCTTCTTTTTATCGATCTGCCAGTTTTGCGTTGTGCTGCCGTTTTTTTTCCTCTGCGGCCGGGAGGATTCGACCCTCCCACCACTTCGTTCAGAGCATCGATTCCAACTTGTTTAAGTCTCCCGATAGCTGCCTGTTTCACATTTTTCCCTCTGATGACATCTCCAGCAAATGCGGCTCCTTTTTTCGTTTTCAATAAGGGAAGGACTGCATTCTTCAGTCCTCCAAGTAAACTACCCAGCCCATGACCTATCTGTATTTGTGATCCCGAAAAAGCCGGCAGAGCGCTACCAGCCTGTTTCGTGTAATACTCTTCGAATAATTTAGCATTACAACAGTAAGACATTGTTTTTTCAAAGAAAATTCAAAGATCGGCGCTTTCTGAAATGTAGTGTCACTGTCACTTTCCCAAGTTCAAATGGCACTGTGGCTCCCGTGTCGTCCCTTATATGCACCTGCACGGTGCTGAAATTCTTCCTTTCAACCGGTACATAGTGCACGTTTTCATAAGTTTGGGAAATGATGTTTCCATATTTTCATCTCACGGGTACGATGCGAAGTAACGGCACCCTAGTATCCCCCACTACCTGATCACGAACTAAGTCACAATATACGTAGAGTGAATAGAATCCTTGGTTGACATCGGCGACTCGAGAAGATTCAAAAGCTCCCGACTTGAACACACATTCGTTAAAACCCAATATGTTTTGCAGAGTGGGACTCAGTGTGAGTACGACCCCTTCTCGTACATTGATTCGAACTTTACCAGTGACCTCGTCTAATTTAAACTCTATCTTATCGTGACGCGGTAGCAGCAATTCTTTAACACCATTGATGCCTCTTATCACTTCGGAAGGTTCCGAATATCGACCTTCTTTCAGAATGATCTGATAATGTTTTTTCGAAGTTCAGTACACTGTGAAAAAAACTTCCTTGCCACGAATGTTAAACCAATTGTTTGGATACTGGATCTCCGCCGAACCCACTTCCCATTCCCCCGTGAGGTTCACTGGTTGTGATAACTGGGTGGTGTACGTTGTCAGTGTGTTTTCTGGAAACACGTCCATGGAACTGTTACTTGGTAGGGTCAGATAAAACATCACGTTTTCTTAATTGTAGGATTGGGCAATAAATATCCTATACTACTACTTAAATGAGCCGTCCACAACTTGCTGTCCGTATTGTCGAGGGTAAGGTTAACGATGCTAGTGATGATGATTATGTATAGTATGATAATTTGGGAAATGTTTACTAAAACTTTCCAAACAAAGGCCATGAGATCCCTTCGGAGTTCCTCCCTTTTCCATTTTAGGGGACATTAAGCTCGTTCACACCCTTTTATAGTCTAGCTGGCTTTGATTGATCCATGAGTTGAACGATGCTGGATACCCCAACCATTTTACAAACAGTTCTCTCTTCTTTCCGCGACCACGTTTTTTGAGTACATGTTCAATTTTATAAATGTTTTTGGGTGTGACACGCTGAAGCTCTTCTGTATAGAAGAACCCCTTCAATACTTCCCCACTATCGTCTTTTAGAACATAAGTGATGGGGTGACCTTTCTTGACAGATGTCACTGTCAATAATTCTTCTGTCCAATTAGGCAAGTAAACTTTTTCAAAAGTTTTCTTGACTTTACTAATTCTCACCATGTCACCCACTTTGAACTTTAGAGACTTGTGTTTTATGTGGTTCCCATAAAGTTTTTGCCACACCTCTTCTTGATTTTCCCAACTCACGTCAACAGGGGGCATACCGATGCTGTGATGATGGGTGTTGTTATACGATTTCACCAAAGTTTTAAATGGAAAATCAGTGTATCGTTCTTTGTAAAATATTTCCACATTTTGGTTTTCAAAGTTCTGTTAAATCTCTCAACTATGGAGCATTTTGTTTCTACGTTATGGGTAGTGAAAAATTCTACTTCTCGTTGTTTAAGAAATTTCTGGAATTTTGAATTCAAAAATTCTTTGCCTTGATCAGTTTGTAACTTTAAAGGTTTTCGCCCCTGTTTGAAAATTTTAGCAAAAGCTTGCACTATGGAATCACCAAATGTATTTTGAAATGGCATCACCCACGCATATTTACTCAAAACATCGATACAAGTCAAAAAGAATTTTGTGTTTTTATTGTATTTACTGATGCTTGTTAAACCGACTAAATCAGCTTGCCATTGTGCATCGATACCACTAACGATCACTTTCCTTCTTGGAAATGTGCGTCGAACGGGTTTATGAAGGGTGTACTTGTCTTGACCCTGCAACCATTTTACAACTTGCTTAGTTTTTTTCTTGGATGCTCTTCGAAGAGCATCCACACCACCAAAACTCCCGGGAGCTTCGGGATCGTAATAAACGCTTTCCATTGGATTAATATTTCGACCATATTGACGTACCGGCTACGAGTCTAGCTTTCACCTTTCTTTTAGCAGAGGGGGTGGTTTGGGGCTTTTTCTCTACTACAGGCTCACGTCGCATAAAATCCCAACGTTCCATGTGGCCTACAATATATTCGAGTCACTCGAACATATTGCTTGTCGACTCATTTCAGTATTTGAGGATACCTATGGCCAGGTATTGTATTATTTGAGGACACCTATCGAGGATACCTTTTATAGAATACTTATCTGAGGATACTGTTACCTGTACCACAAGACATACCTATCCCAAATATCCCTTATAGCCTATCGAGCAGTTACTGGAAAGTCATTGCTCGAATGACTCGAAGCCCATTGAGCAAATGAGCTTTAGAGTAAATGCTCGTTCGAGTGACTCGCACATATTGCTCGAACGACTCGAAGCCCATCGAGCAAATGAGCTTTAGAGTAATTGCTCGTTCGAGTGACTCGCACCTATTGCTCGTCGACTCATTTCAGTATTCGAGGATACCTATGACATGGGTACGTATCAGTTGAGGATACCTTTCGAGGATACTTTTTATAGGCTACTTATCTGAAGATATCGGTCTTCGTGGATGTCTGTTCTGCCCAACAGTTCATCTTCGTTCACTTTATTCTCTCCGTTGTGATCACTGGTTTTGTATCTTGATTGTTATCGGCTGTGAAGCTTTATTATAGAATTCTCTGTATCTTTGTAAGATCTGGTTGTATTGACGAATCTACTCGTTATAGTTCAGGGTTTGGGATTCTGTGATCTTTTTCATTCCTCTGTCCAAATCCATCGCAGCAAGCTCGTTTGGTTCTCTGTGCACTAACGCTGTCTGTCTAGTAAACTTTCCAATAAACTGGGTTCGACCAAGACGTATTTTTTGTCTTCACTTGTTGGATTATGCTTTGGTTCTGGTTTATTGCCCATTTCGGTCATTACTGTACGAGGCATTTCTGTTGGTGGTTCTGATACCCACTGGTTTCTGGTTGGTTTATGTGGGTCTGGTTTATTGCCCGTTCCGGTCATTACTGTCCGAGGCATTTCTGTTGGTGGCATTGGTACCCACAGGTTTCTGGTTGGTTTATGGATATTCACCTGGTATGGTTTTGACACTTCCATTGGTTCAGCTTTGTTTATTTCTTTGCGTCCTTCTCTTTTGCTGAGATGCCGCAGTTCTGGTAGTGAGTGGACATTCTCGTGTCTTTTTAGGTTGTCTTTTCTGTTAAACGTTCTTGGACATCTCACACCCTGGTAGATTCCGGTCCTGTGGACAGTCTTCTTATGCCGACAAAGATTGCATTTCTTTGTGAAAATTTGCTGGCACTCTTCACAGGCGTAATGTTGATCCATCGCTGGCTAAACGTGGAATGACAAAATTTTGGAGGTATCCTCCCTTTTATACCCTGCGAAATGGGTTGACTAGATATCTTCAGATCCTATAAAAAGTATCCTCGAAAGGTATCCTCAACTGATACGTATCCATGTCATAGGTATACTCGAATACTGAAATGAGTCGACGAGCAATATGTGCGAGTCACTCGAACGAGCAATTACTCTAAAGCTCATTTGCTCGATGGGCTTCGAGTCGTTCGAGCAATATGTGCGAGTCACTCGAACAAGCATTTACTCTAAAGCTCATTTGCTCAATGGGCTTCGAGTCATTCGAGCAATGACTTTCCAGTAACTGCTCGATAGCCTATAAGGGATATTTGGGATAGGTATGTCTTGTGGTACAGGTAATAGTATCCTCAGATAAGTATTCTATAAAAGGTATCCTCGATAGGTATCCTCAAATAATACAATACCTGGCCATAGGTATCCTCAAATACTGAAATGAGTCGACAAGCAATATGTTCGAGTGACTCGAATATATTGTGGGCCACATGGAACGTTGGGATTTTATGCGACGTGAGCCTGTAGTAGAGAAAAAGCCCCAAACCACCCCCTCTGCTAAAAGAAAGGTGAAAGCTAGACTCGTAGCCGGTACGTCAATATGGTCGAAATATTAATCCAATGGAAAGCGTTTATTACGACCCCGAAGCTCCAGGGAGTTTCGGTGGTGTGGATGCTCTTCGAAGAGCATCCAAGAAAAAAACTAAGCAAGTTGTAAAATGGTTGCAGGGTCAAGACAAGTACACCCTTCATAAACCCGTTCGACGCACATTTCCAAAAAGGAAAGTGATCGTTAGTGGTATCGATGCACAATGGCAAGCTGATTTAGTTGATTTAACAAGCATCAGTAAATACAATAAAAACACAAAATTCCTTCTGACTTGTATCGATGTTTTGAGTAAGTATGCGTGAGTGATGCCATTACAAAATAAATTTGGTGATTCCATAGTGCAAGCTTTTGCTAAAATTTTCAAACAGGGGCGAAAACCTTTAAAGTTACAAACTGATCAAGGCAAAGAATTTTTGAATTTAAAATTCCAGAAATTTCTTAAACAATGAGAAGTAGAATTTTTCACGACCCATAACGTAGAAACAAAATGCTCCAAAGTTGAGAGATTTAACAGAACTTTGAAAACCAAAATGTGGAAATATTTTACAAAGAACGATACACTGACTGTCCCACTTCAAACTTTGGTGAAATCGTATAACAACACCCATCATCGCAGCATCGGTATGCCCCCTGTTGACGTGAGTTGGGAAAATCAAGAAGAGGTGTGGCAAAAACTTTATGGGAACCACATAAAACACAAGTCTCCAAAGTTCAAAGTGGGTGACATGGTGAGAATTAGTAAAGTCAAGAAAACTTTTGAAAAAGTTTACTTGCCTAATTGGACAGAAGAATTATTGACAGTGACATCTGTCAAGAAAGGTCACCCCATCACTTATATTCTAAAAGACGATAGTGGGGAAGTATTGAAGGGCCCCTTCTACACAGAAGAGCTTCAGCGAGTCACACCAAAAAACATTTATAAAATTGAACATGTACTCAAAAAACGTGGTCGCGGAAAGAAGAGAGAACTGTTTGTAAAATGGTTGGGGTATCCATCATCGTTCAACTCATGGATCAATCAAAGCCAGCTAGCCTATAAAAGGATGTGAACGAGCTCAATTTCCCCTAAAATGGAAGAGGGAGGAACTCCGAAGGGATCTCGTGGCCTTTGTTTGGAAAGTTTTAGTAAACATTTCCCAAATTATCATACTATACATAATCATCATCACTAGCATCGTTAACCTTACCCTCGACAATACGGACAGCAAGTTGTGGACGGCTCATTTAAGTAGTAGTATAGGATATTTATTGCCCAAACCTACAATTAAGAAAACGTGATGTTTTATCTGACCCTACCAAGTAACAGTTCCATGGACGTGTTTCCAGAAAACACACTGAAAACGTACACCACCCAGTTATCACAACCAGTTAACCTCACGGGGGAATGGGAAGTGGGTGTGGCGGAGATCCAGTATCCAAACACTTGGTTTAACATTCGTGGCAAGGAAGTTTTTTTCACAGTGTACTGAACTTCGAAAAAACATTATCAGATCATTCTGAAAGAAGGTCGATATTCTGAACCTTCCGATGTGATACGAGGCATCAATGGTGTTAACGAATTTCTGCTACCGCGTCACGATAAGATAGAGTCTGAATTAGACGAGGTCACTGGTAAAGTTCGAATCAATGTACGAGAAGGGGTCGTACTCACACTGAGTCCCACTCTGCAAAACATATTGGGTTTTAACGAATGTGTGTTCAAGTCGGGAGCTTTTGAATCTTCTCGAGTCGCCGATGTCAACCAAGGATTCTATTCACTTTACGTATATTGTGACTTAGTTCGTGATCAGGTAGTGGGGGATACTAGGGTGCCGTTACTTCGCATCGTACCCGTGAGAGGAAAATATGGAAACATCATTTCCAAAACTTTTGAAAACGTGCACTATGTACCGGTTGAAAGGAAGAATTTCAGCACCGTGCAGGTGTATATAAGGGACGACACGGGAGCCACAGTGCCATTTGAACTTGGGAAAGTGACAGGACAGTGACACTACATTTCAGAAAGCGCCGATCTTTGAATTTTCTTTGAAAAAACAATGTCTTACTGTTGTAATGCTAAATTATTCGAAGAGTATTACACGAAACAGGCTGGTAGCGGTCTGCCAGCTTTATCGGGATCACAAATACAGATGGGTCATGGGCTGGGTAGTTTTCTTGGAGGACTGAAGAATGCAGTCCTTCCCTTATTGAAAACGACAGCCAAAACCATGGGTAGACAGTTATTGAAAAAAGGAGCCGCATTTGCTGGAGATGTCATCAGAGGGGAAAATGTGAAACAGGCAGCTATCGGGAGACTTAAACAAGCTGGAATCGATGCTCTGAACGAAGTGGTGGGTGGGTCGAATCCTCCCGGCCGCAGAGGTATAAAAAAGGGCAGCACCATGCAAAACTGGCAGATCGACAAAAGAAGGCGAACTGTTAAGACAATTGACGCTCTGGGTGCATAATGTCTTTGATCAACGAAAAATCCTGTGAGTGTGTCAATAGCGAACTCGACTTATTTTCGATACCACCCACACAGACTAGTGTAGAACATGGTCAATGGATAGAACATCGACCGTTGGCCACCATATAGGGAATAGTGGACCGATAGAATTTAACATTTCTGGATCTGGGGACGACTATCTGAACTTGGCTCAAACTTATCTGTAGGTGAAAGCACGTATCGTTGATCCCAGTGGTGGACCTATTGCAGACGACGCAAAGATGGGTCCCGTCAATGTCTGGCTGCATTCTCTTTTCAACCAGGTCCACATCACTCTAAACAAGAAACTGGTGTCACCGTCCAATAATACTTACCACAACAGAGCATACATAGAGACTTTGTTAAGTAATGGCTCCGATGCCAAAAAGTCACAGCTGACTGGTGCTCTCTGGTACAAGGACACGGCGGGACACATGGATGATAGGACGGATGACAACAAGGGATTTGCCACAAGAAAAAAGTTTACAGCTGAAAGTAAAGTCGTGGATATGACTGGGAGGTTACATTTGGACATGTTCTTTCAAACACGTTATCTCCTAAATGGAGGTTAACGTTCACATTAAAATGAATAGGTCAAAAGATGCATTTGCCTTAATGGCCGATGGGGAAACATTCAAAATCAAAATCCAAGACGTATCCTTGTTTGTGAGAAAGGAGAGACTCAACCCTTTTGTGAGAGTGGCTCATACTAAAGCATTGGAAAAGGCAACTACGAAGTATCCCATTAACAGAGTAGAAACCAAAGTGTTCTCAGTGCCGAAGGGAAATCTGAGCATCACACAAGAAAATTTATTTTTAGGCCAACTTCCTAAACGTATCGTCGTGGGTTGTGTGGACAACGATGCTTTCAATGGAAACTTTTCAAAGAATCCCTTTAACTTTAAAAATTACAGCATCAATTACCTGACATTGTATGTGGATGGACAACAGATTCCAGCAAAGCCCTTACAAGCGCGATTCAATCAACAAGAAGTGGCGAGGTGTTATGCTACCTTGTTTCAAGGAACTGGTCAAATGTACGAGAACGAAGGAAATCACATCGACAGACAGGAGTACATAAAAGGGGACACTCTCTTCGTCTTCGACCTGACACCAGACCTGTCTCATGGTCAACATTTCAATTTGGTGAAACGTGGAAATTTAAGATTAGAAATTCATTTTGAAGAACCGCTGCCCACCACCATAAACGTACTGGTGTATGCCGAATTTCAGAACATTATAGAAGTAGATAAAAACAGGAGCGTCATCTTTGATTATTCGACATGAACACTTTGCAAATAGAGAATATTTTCCGCTCGGATCGCGTGTTAAGAAATATCACTTTGGGAGTCTTTGCAAGAAACCGCTTACCAAGAAGATTACCCAGGCACAGACCATTGGCTTTTGTGGCCAACACGCATCCAGACCACAGAGAAGGGGAACATTGGGTGGCCTTCTATTTCTGTCATCGGGACATAGAATATTTTGATTCGTATGGAATACCATCACAGCACAGATCATTTAAGAATTTTTTGAAAAAGCAAAGATGGAAGTACAATACAAAACGCATTCAAGGACCATTACCCATGTGTGGACATTATTGTTTGTTCTATCTTTTACATCGCTCTCGTGGCATCCCAATGCATGCGATTGTAAACATGTTTTCTGCGGATTTATTGGACAATGACATTTTAGTTAGAGACTTTATTTCTGGTGACGTCATAGCCTAAATAGTATAAAAAGAGGACCAGTCGTGGCATCTCGGCATTATCGTTCCATCCGTCGAAGAGTGAAGATGTCTTCGGAAGTGACTGTGTTCAAATTCAATGATCAATTACAAATTTATCTGTTCAAGAACGATGTTGGAATGAAGTTTGTATTTTACGAATGGGATCAATTGACTCAATCTGTTGAAACGGCGAAACAAAGAAATATGGAACAATCTAAATCTAAAAAAAGAAAGACAATCAAAACAAATGATGTCATAGAAAAAAAACTGTAAATAAGGGCTGCAACCGAAGATCAGATGTTTCAATCCCGTGTTTGATTCAATCTATTCTAAACGACTATCGTGGACAAAGAGTTCCCAGAAACATTTTTCCTCGAGGTTTCGAAGAAAGAATGAGCCTAACGGGGTTGGTATTCGCAGGAACTGGTCCTCGACTGATAATTGCTCAGAGAAACTCTGATATCCGTCGACCCAAACATATAAAATATGCTTTGGAGGCAAACAGACTAAAAACTTTTGAATCAATGTTACCAAGTGAATGTGCGAAAACCCCCAAAGAACTTGCAAGAGCAGGATTTTCCTGCCTAGGAATTAAAGACAGAAGTAAATGTTTTCACTGTGGGGTCATTGTACGCTACTGGCAGGCAGAAGACAATGTCATACAACAACACAAAATGTATTCCCAAGAATGTTGTTACATTCACAACTTACCTGATACAATCGACGATGAAGAAATGGAAAACAAAGACGAGTTACAAGAAAAAGTTCAAACGGATTCACAGAAACGCTGTGTGTGCTTAACAGCAGAAGCCAATGTCGCACCGCGACCATGCCATCATTTGTGCCTGTGCAAGGACTGTTGTAAACAACTGAAAAAATGTCCAATATGTAGAAAGAGTGTTTATGAATATTTGACAATATATGTTCCATGATGTTCAGTAATAAAAGAAATTTAAATTTATATTCAGTGTTATTTGTTTTGGAGGGAAAGAAATATGTGTTTGTCGGGCTCATTTGTGTAATAATGTAAAGCCATAAATACTCCCATTCAATCGAACACGACCTTTTAAAAAATCTATAGCACTACGTGCTACTCTAAACAAGTCCATTTCGGTTAAAAGCAGGATTCTGCGGGGAATCCATATCAAATAAAGTCGTTTCCGGTGATTTACGCCCATTCTCGGGTTTATTTGGGTAATTATACAGGGAAGTCGTTCCAGAAAATACTCCCAGTCAATCGAACATACCTGTTACAGGCCTTTTGGCCCTGTTGGAGACTTTCAAGCTCATAGCAATCACGTGCCACTATAGAAACAAAGATGGCGGCCCCCTTCATACAAAATAGACGACGGAAACACGTATCACCCTAACAACACGAGCTGCGCATGCGCACTCACATCACCCATCACCATGACAATTACGTCACAACATGGCCGCCCACTTGGGTTACCATGGCAACCACGTGATACCCATAATACATTGCGGTATGACGTCACTTCCTAGGTCCCCCAGATGTGGGTCGTCTAGACCCTGTCCTACTACACACCTACTAGGGTGATAAATTTTCCCCATAGGTTTAACACTGAAAGAATTTATTCCCCCAGTAGCGACGGACTTGTTGACCTCTGGCTTCTACCACATTTGTCTAGCCTAATTAATTGTTCGATTGTTGATTTCTTTAAATCTGTTTGAAAGTATTACACAATGCCAGTAGAAAACACCACCCACTGCTCATATAATAAAGCATTTTTGCAAGCTTAGCTCAAGTTTGTAGGGGAATTATTTTTAGATAGAAATGTATTACTGCGCCTTGTTTATTTTTGTCAATGTTGCTGGTCGGTCGAATTGGACCAATGTGCTCCTCACTTCTCGCTCTGTTTTGTAGGGAATTATAGCACGATTTTGGCGCGACTGTCCTGTAGAAGATTTATGGGATAAACAAAATAAACGTATAGTGTTTTCAAGTAAAAAAATGTATTCTACTCGTAGAATTAAGAATGAAACCGACTCGCCAGGGGCTCGTCGGTTTCATTCTTAATCCTACTCGTAGAATATTTTTTTTTACTTGAAAACACTATACGTTTATTCTATATTAATCACATGTCCGTCCATTATGTAAAAAAATGAAATTTGTGGCAAATGAAAGTTTTTTACTTTTCTCCCACAGATCGCTATAGTAATTTAGATTGTTATTTTTACCACTGTTTATACGCATGCGCATTCAGGGGAGTAAAAATAGTTCAATATGCGGTTACCAAATTTTGAAAGACTGAGCTCGAAATGAGGTTGAAACTTAAAGATTAAGAATAAAAGACGTTAAACTCGCATCACTCAAATCGTGGACGCAGTTTTATGAAAAGAGTAGATTGACCCGCCGAGTATTTCATGTTTTTGATCAGTGTGTTAAATTTCATGACTATGGACAAAGGAAATGTACCTTAGATTTTAGTCTGACGAAAAATGAAGAAACAAATGCTAGATGCTAACAATCGATAAAAGCCATTTCAAATTCGTTGACTGACTTAATTAGGCCTAAAAAAGTTAAAAATCTGTTTCTCCTGCCCCTTGCATGGTCCATTTGGCTGCAGCATGCTCTCTTTCTATAACCAATGCAAAAAATAAAAATTAAGCTGTTTATGTCTAATATTTTATCCAAGTTAATAAAACTGATAAAGTTGTCCGTTGGGTGCAGCAAGGCTATCCAATGCTTTAGCATTGCAAAGTCTTCTTGCACTCAAGGGATGAAATACACCACCACCAATGCTATTTTTCGCAGATTATGAAGCCTAAAACATAAAACAAACCCAGAACATGAACTTTTGATGGCAAAGAAATAATTACAAAAATAAAAAAAACAAAATAAAAAAAACACCCACCCACATACAGTTTTACAAAAAAGGCCTGAGAAACAGAAGATCTACTATGTGGGGCCTAACAAAAACATTTTATTTACATTAGATATTGCCACTGATTAGAATCTCCCCTTCTTAATCTGGCATCCGAAGAGTTAAATGACTCTATTTATAAGTTTCATGAATCTGAGATATGTAATAAACAGATATCGTGCTTTGGTACTCTCGAAAATTCATTTGCAGTGGAGATGAATTGAGGAAAATAGCGCTCTCGCTCCTTCTTTTAAGCCAGACATTTGTACACACTTGAGTCTTGAAAATTCCCTTCGTTATCAACTGTGTTCTATTCTTTGCGTCTGTTATGAGCTCTGTAATTCTACACATGAACACGAGTGTGCCTGTCTGTCTTTGTTCTTTGTGCACCCGCACATTTTAATTAGATTGAGATTTAAAATTAATTTCGTTTGTCGCTGATAAAGGTTTGTGGTTTAAGGCCTCCATAACGGTTTAATGTGGTTTACGGCATTTTGCTGGGTTTCCGTTCGTCTGGTATTTCCGCTTTTCGGACATTAACGAGGTCATCTGACAGGAACATCGAGAAGGTGACCGACTGGGGTGGGATGTGAACCATACATGTTCTGACTGTAACAACATATGTCCCGACTGATAAAATATTCCAACTAAATGAACAAGTGTGCCCTGTACCAACCCACATCGTTGTGTGAGAACCATAAGGTTTTATCCTCCAGTTGCAGTCACACGACGATAGTTTGATGAAGTTAATGGAATATTAATCCCCTGGATTTTCGTATGAAAAATAAATATGCATGCAGTGGTCGTGACGCTACTTTCTATTTAATTGACCCTTTACCTAACATGAAAAGAAGACGACACTTCATAACAAAATTCTTGAATAACTATTTTTTCATTTTTTATCTCAAAATCATAGGTTATGACCCCTCTTTGGAACGAGCTTGACGAGCTCGTTCCAAAGAGAGGTCATAACCTATGTTTTTGAGACAAAAAAAATAATGATTTTTGTGAATAGCGCTGGCCGGCTTTAAGCGTTACGTTGAATAAAGGGTTAACACGTACAGAAATGGATCGTCAAATTGAGAATGCTGCCCCTCACCCGCACCCAAACATCCCAATTTGTAGGGGCGACATTAACCCAAGTGTCAAATCGTGTCTAATAAGAAGGTACATGAGATCTAGCAAGAGCGAATCTATATCTGACTCCAACTCCGATTGGAAAATTACTGGGGGCGTGTCAAATTTCCTTGACCCCCCCCCCCCTCCATCCCTTAGCGACACCCCTGTCAACTAATATACTTACAATGCTTTTTACCTATAACAAAAATAAAATTGTCTTTTAGTTTTGCACCTTTTTATCACGTGTCATGAGATCAGGATATACAGTCGATAAAAAACTGATTCGATTTATGTGCAATTGTTAGCCTCGAGAGTGATGTGGATGCATTATTGCACGATGCGGAGTGGGGTGAAACAATTCACACATCCCACGAAAGTAGGTATCATACCAGATATATTCATACTTGTTGCAAATGGTTATCCATATGGCCCTTTGTTTAGCGCGTCGGAGTTCTGACCATGACTTTGATCTTGCAACAAGAGTCACTTCTGTAGTATTCTTAAGATGGAAACAACACCCAGGCTGCGTGTATTGGAATATATCTTAGGGGGCAGCCAATAAAATATCATACAGAAATGAGAGGGGCAAAGCACCTCTTCATGCCAAAGGTGTCAGGCGGTGACTCATTGCATTGTTTTTTTTTTGTTCGAAATTTTATGTTCATGGTCTTGACCATCCTTGGTAATCGTATTAAGTGAAGATATATCCATAACCAAACATGTTTTGAAAAAATGATGTCGAAAAGATGCCGTCGTCTTGATTTTGACCACTGATCTCTGTATACAGCACGGCCGCCGTGGACTGGCCACTTTCCACGGGTGGACAATATTTTCACGGATGCAATAATATTAGATTCCACACACGGAATAAGCATAAAAAATTTTATTCTTGAAGCACCGAGTATAACCCGATGCTTCATTAATTAAAATTTTGCTGAAGATGATTTTTTTATTCCCTGATAAACACATGCGTGGACATCATTGCCCGCTTGTGGATTACGACCAGACCACGGCGAATATACTGTAATTGGCTTGCTGGAACGCTCATTGGTCACATGTAGAAAAGTGTCTCCACTGCCGCCATCTTGGGGAAGGGGTTGGATGTCGCTATAAATAAACTATGCTCAACAAACAAAAAATTCTCGAAAGTTTTCAATTTCCCAACACCTCGCAATCTCCGATCGCTTCTTAAAGAATATATTTGCATGCTTGTGAAAAATAAATATGTTCGTAATACACACAATTTCCGCTGTAACATATATTAAATACTTACAATATATTTTTAGTTATTATAGACAAAAAACAAGTGCCGATATTGTAAAGCTGATACCATGTATAACCAGTTTTCGTGCTGGGTGAACATCATAACGTTTGATGGGGTGAAAACTGTTTCGCTGTGACTACATTCACAGCGCAGCAGCTATCACGTCATAAGTCGCCATCCATGAGAGAAGATATAGCGTTGATTGACTTGACGTCATCTTGGGGGGAGGGGGGGGGGGCATGTTGAGTTGCGATGTATTTCGCTGACAGCAATCCTGTTGTGAGGAGACCAGTGATTTTGACTGACAACAAACATTTACCTCTCCAACCGTTTCAGTTTTATTTATAAGGGCTATATGCCAAAACATTTCCCCTCAGAACAGGCAAATGTGCTGACGAAACGTTTGACCCCCATCCCCACTCCATCGTATCTATTTTGTCCCCTGGCGAATTGCGCTGAAGCTCCGCTTGTGACTGGCTTAAAACGTTCTACAGTTACTAGCCGCTGGCTCTCTCAGTGTATCCCGGCTTCCACCACCGGTAGAACATTCCAACATAACATGAACTGTTGAAAGTATCGTTAACTCTTTGAACCCGAAAGGCCGCTTTTCCGCCCAGGAACATGATACGTCGGAATTTCATAAGTGGAATGGGTGCAAAGTGCATGTGTGTTGTAGACAAAGCAAATTGATTTTCAACGTGCCGCCCGATGGCTGCACGTTGAAAATGTTAATTGGTCTACCCCCAAATAATTAATACGGACTCCAATGAGTGCCATTGGACTGACATGGAAGATACCACCACGGTTCAAAAGGTTAAAGCTAAATAAATAAATAAATAAATAAATAAATAAATAAATAAATAAATAAATAAATAAATAAATAAATAATGTAAAAGTCTTGTAACAGCACAATGAATAAATAAATAAATAGGTGCAGTTACAGCAGTAAATAATATATAAATAAACAAATAAAAAAATAAAAAAAACAAATAAATAAATAAATACTTTTATTTAAAGTATGCATTGTTGAAGTATTGGTTCAATGATACGAATTAAAATGTCATGAATGAGAGAACTTCGATAACAAATGGACGTCGTTCTCTGCTGATTCAATAAGAATCAATGTCACTGCCCTCTGATGAAAGGACATGCCCTTTGGGTGATTTGCAGTGATTTTATGCTTGATGTATTTAACAATTCGTTATTGAATACATTGAAACGTTTTCGGCACGTGTCGATATGACCAGAGGATATTTCTCTTTTTGATTGAATGAATTCTTCTAATGGCCCTTAAAAGAAACTAAGTGTTGGAGTTGCAGTGGGGAATAATCAAAAATCAAATTCTGGTTATTAGTTGATCTAGAAGTTTGTTACTAATGTTGGGATGGATAGGGTGTTCTGTAACCCAAGGGTTATAACAGTGAACAAAATAATCTAAATTGCTTGTTATTCTATTTGGCATTCTAAATACCAAAGAACTTACTTCCGAGTCGGCGATTATCCGACTTGGGGTCAGGACAGAGTGGTGACTACCACAATAGTGTGTCAAAGTTCACAATACAGACCTATAGTACAGTCGCCATGTACTGGTCGTAATCCATGTGTGGGCAGTGATGTCCACGCATGCGTTTACCGGGTAAAAAAAATCATCAGTAAAATTGTAATTAATGAAGCACCGGGTTGTTCCCGGTGCTTCATTAATTATATTTTTGTTGATTATTCCTATAATTAGTGTTTGGAATCTAATAGTTTTGCGTCCGTGGAAATATTGCCCACCTGTGGTAAGTGACCAATCCACGCCGGCCGTACTGTATTGTGCGATCTGGGCGATTTTAGGGATTTAGTGGACTTCCGGAAGGTTCTGGAACCCCCGCTTATTATCCAGTCGCAACCACCTCCCCATCACTTTCAAAGTCGATCGGCTGTAACCGGCAGCAAAATTCGATCCTTCATTGATACGCAGATGTCACAACAGCTTGCCCACGCCTTTGTTACCAGTCGCCTCGACTACTGCAACTCTCTTCTGATTGGCTCAAAAACATCTATTCTTGAAAAGCTACAGCACCTCCAAACTTGTGCTGCACGGGTCATAACCAGAACTCAAAAGTACTGTCATATAACACCAGAACTCTCTGAGTTACACTGGCTACCCGTTAAGCAAAGAATGCAATTTAAAATTGTCCTTTTGGTGTTTAAGTGTATCTCGGGATCTGCACCATCCTACCTGTCCGATCTGCTTTCCATCCACAAACCACCGAGGCCTCTTAGGTCATCTGGTCAACTCAATCTGGTTCAGCCCTTATCTAAATTTACTGGTGCTGGTGATAGGGCCTTTGCGGTTGCTGGCCCAAGGCTTTGGAAGTCTCTTCCAATCGACATAAAACATAGTAAATCACTTGAATCATTCAAGTAACCTACCTTTTTCGAAAGGCGTTTCCTTCGGTGGTCTTTTAATTTTGGTCTTAAACTGACATTTCCAGGTGCGTGGGTGTGTCTGAGTCAGTGAGGATTGCCTCGTTACTCGACAAGTTACACTCACATACTTGTTTTGGTAAAGGTGTAGTTTGTTTTGTTTTTGTTTTATTTTGTTTTAATTCAATACCCTTTTTCTTTTAGATTCTGTCGCTTATCGCCACGATATAGCCTCGGTTGCTGATGTGGCGTTTGGCACCAATAAATGATAATAGTGATCCATGTATCCATGTATCTGTGAGAGAATGTATGTGCATGTGTGTATATGTATGTATGCATTTATTGTACAGCCATTGAGCACCGTGTGTGGATTCTAGGCTTTAAAATTATTATTATTATTATTAACGGCATAGTTGTATCCACACCGTTATCGATTTACCGCACGTTACTTTTGAACATGGAATACGCGGATGTTTAACTGGTAGAGTGCTGGAAGCCCATATTTGGGCTTTATTCTGAAGTGGAGGAACCACAGCTTGAAGGCTCATATTCAGTACATGTGCTTTGTATTATCATTGAAGTGATATTATTTAGTTTGTAAGAGATTACCTTGTTACAATTTATGGGAGAGTGCCCATACTCTCCCATAAATTGTAACAAGGCAAAGACATGTACACAAGATTTGATGGCCAAAAATAATTTAGCACTCTACCAGTTAACCGCGACAATGTAGTCGGGAAATATTTTATATTAGTAGTATGTAATGTGGTTTTCACCCCCCATTTGGATGATCTCATGGATGATCTCATGTGACGTCATAGTCACGTGACGTAGTGGCGCCATGTTGTGTTGTCATGGTAACCCTCGTGAGCGGCCATCTTGTGACGTCATCTCCATAGTGATACGTGGTGTGATTGCGCATGCGCAGCGCGTGTTGTTATGGTGGTACTTGTTTCCGTCGTCCATTTTATATACTGGAGGCCGCCATCTTGGTTTCTATGGTAGCACGTGATTGCCATGTTACCTAAAGCCTACAATAGGACAGGGGTATGTTTTAGGGGTATGTTCGATTGAATAGGAGTAAATCTGATTACCACAAACAACCCGACAATCCCCCAAATCACCAAAATCCACCCGAAATCACCGAAATTGACTTTATTTCCCCATTTTATCGGTTTAGTACGTAGTGCCATAGTACTAAGGGGTACAAGGGGGTGTGTTCCTTTGTAGAAGAGTAATGTTCTGGCTTAGAATTCTCCCAGAACCCATTTTTGGATCCCTATCCCATGACGTTTTTCCCTATTAAGAATAGCACGTAGTGCTATAGGACAAATTTACCCAGAATTTTCTGTTTCTATCTATATATGCAATAGTTTACGTCTATCTGGCCATGTTCCTTTGTTCTAGAGTATACTCCAGTAGCGCAGAAGAGCATATTAATTGGAACAGCTTTACTTATTATTACTATATTTAGCAATTTCTGGTCTATTCTTGTTAGTTCTGACCCTATTCCAAGTACTCTTGTTGTTTCATTTATATAACTAACCAATCAGATTTCTTGATTTCCCATAATCTGTATACAGAGTTACCTCCCTTCTGTATAACAAAAGACTATATCCAATGGCCATATCCCATGGAAACCCATTTTTTGCAAAACACCTGTGGCTATGGAATCCCTTTTTTTGTCATATGTGCTTATGTGAAAAGGCACAATGTGACACAATATGCCCTATCACATAGGCACATGCTTTATGTGCCGATATGTGCTTATGTGACAAGGCACAATGTGACACAAAATGCCCTATCACATAGGCACATACGGGTATTCGAGGATACCTATAGCCTGGTATTGTATTATATGAGGATACCTATCGAGGATACCTACTGGAGAATCCCTTTTTGTCATATGTGCTTATGTGAAAAGGCACAATGTGACACAGTATGCCCTATCACATAGGCACATGCTTTATGTGCCGATATGTGCTTATGTGAAAAGTCACAATGTGATACAATATGCCCTATCACATAGACACATACGGGTATTTGAGGATACCTATGACCTGGTATTGTATTATTTGAGGATACCTATCGAGGATACCTACTGGAGAATCCCTTTTTGTCATATGTGCTTATGTGAAAAGTCACAATGTGACACAATATGCCCTATCACATAGACACATACGGGTATTTGAGGATACCTATGGCCTGGTATTGTATTATTATTTGAGGATACCTATTGAGGATATCTATCGAGGATACCTTTATAGGATACTTATCTGAGGATACTATATAGGCTGTACATATCCCTATAGGTCTCTTGCTGGCCCTTAGTACTATTAATCCACCTGATGCAATATGTTATCCTATGACTGGTATAGGTAGTATGCAATGCTAGGCATAGGGGTATTGTGGGTAGGGGTACTGTCTGGTAGTTTAGAACGGTACTATAGTATGGCGGTATATACACATAGGCCCCTGTTAGTGCTTGGTTCTATTAACCAATCGATTGCTTTGTTTTATTATATGGCTGGTATATGTAGTACGTTATGGTAGACCTAGTGATTTTGTGGGGGGGGGGGGGGATGGGGTTAATGCTTGGTAGTTTAGAACGGTAGAATAGCATAGGCTGTACATACCCCTGTAGGTCTCTTGCTGGCCCTTGGTACTACTGATCCACCAGGTACTTCATATTATTGAGCGGTATTCTGGGCGGGGGTCAATGCCTGGTAATACAGAACGGCAGCAGAGTATAGTTGGTATATTCCCCTATAGATCCCATCCTAACCGTTGATAGTATTAACCTACCAAATGCTTTGTATCATCCTGTTACTGGTAAGATGGTACGTAATACCAGTAGTTCCTAACTTATTCCGGGTACTCTTGTTGTTTCATTTATCTAGATCAATTATATAAAGTATAATTAACCAATTAGATTGCTTGATTTCTCATAACCTGTACTTAATCGTACAGAGTTATCTCCCTTCTGTATAATAAAAACCTATATCAATGGCCATATTCCCAGGCACCCCAATTTTGGCACCCCTTTTTTGAAAAACATATGGCCTTCGGCACCCCTTTTTTCTGAAATGAGGATAAGAGTCGTATTAAAAATCCCTCATTGAGGTATAATTTAATACGACTCTTATCCTCATTTCAGAAAAAAGGGGTGCCGAAGGACACATGCTTTTCGAAAAAAGGGGTGCCGAAATTGGGGTGCCTGGGAATATGGCCATTGATATAGGTTTTTATTATACAGAAGGGAGATAACTCTGTACGATTAAGTACAGGTTATGAGAAATCAAGCCATCTAATTGGTTAATTATAATTTATATAAATGATCTAGATAAATGAAACAACAAGAGTACTCGGAATAAGGTAGGAACTACTGGTATTACGTACCACCTTACCGGTAACAGGATGATACAAAGCATTTGGTAGGTTAATACTATCAACGGTTAGGATGGGATCTATAGGGGAATATACCAACCATGCTCTGCTGCCGTTCTGTATTACCAGGCATTGACCCCCGCCCAGAATACCGCTCAATAATATGAAGTACCTGGTGGATCAGTAGTACCAAGGGCCAGCAAGAGACCTACAGGGGTATGTACAGCCTATGCTATTCTACCGTTCTAAACTACCAAGCATTACCCCCACCCCCCACAAAATCACTAGATCTACCATAACGTACTACATATACCAGCCATATAATAAAACAAAGCAATCAGTTGGTTAATAGTACCAGGCACTAACAGGGGGCCTATAGGTGTATATACCGCCATATTATAGTACCGTTCTAAACTACCAGACAGTACCCCTACCCACAATACCCCTATGCCTAGCATTGCATACTACCTATACCAGTCATATGATAACATAATGCATCAGGTGGATTAATAGTACTAAGGGCCAGCAAGAGACCTATAGGGATATGTACAGCCTATATAGTATCCTCAGATAAGTATCCTATAAAGGTATCCTCGATAGATATCCTCAATAGGTATCTTCAAATAATAATACAATACCAGGCCATAGGTATCCTCAAATACCCGTATGTGTCTATGTGATAGGGCATATTGTGTCACATTGTGACTTTTCACATAAGCACATATGACAAAAAGGGATTCTCCAGTAGGTATCCTCGATAGATATCCTCAAATAATACAATACCAGGTCATAGGTATCCTCAAATACCCGTATGTGTCTATGTGATAGGGCATATTGTGTCACATTGTGCCTTGTCGCATTGTGCCTTTTCACATAAGCACATATGACAAAAAGGGATTCTCCAGTAGGTATCCTCGATAGGTATCCTCAAATAATACAATACCAGGACATAGGTATCCTCGAATACCCGTATGTGCCTATGTGATAGGGCATTTTGTGTCACATTGTGCCTTGTCACATAAGCACATATCGGCACATAAAGCATGTGCCTATGTGATAGGGCATATTGTGTCACATTGTGCCTTTTCACATAAGCACATATGACAAAAATGGGATTCCATAGCCACAGGTGTTTTGCAAAAAATGGGTTTCCATGGGATATGGCCATTAGATATAGTCTTTTGTTATACAGAAGGGAGATAACTCTGTATACAGATTATGGAAAATCAAGAGATCTGATTGGTTAGTTATATAAATGAAACAACAAGAGTACTTGGAATAGGGTCAGAACTAACAAGAATAGACCAGAAATTGCTAAATATAGTAATAATAAGTAAAGCTGTTCCAATTAATAGACTCTTCTGCGCTACTGGAGTATACTCTAGAACAAAGGAACATGGCCAGATAGACGTAAACTATTGCATATATAGATAGAAACAGAAAATTCTAGGTAAATTTGTCCTATAGCACTACGTGCTATTCTTAATAGGGAAAAACGTCATGGGATAGGGATCCAAAAAGGGGTTCTGGGAGAATTCTAAGCCAGAACATTACTCTTCTACAAAGGAACACACCCCCTTGTACCCCTTAGTACTATGGCACTACGTACTAAACCGATAAAATGGGGAAATAAAGTCAATTTCGGTGATTTCGGGTGGATTTTGGTGATTTGGGGGATTGTCGGGTTGTTTGTGGTAATCAGATTTACTCCTATTCAATCGAACATACCCCTAAAACATACCCCTGTCCTATTGTAGGCTTTAGGTAACATAGCAATCACGTGCTACCATAGAAACCAAGATGGCGGCCTCCAGTATATAAAATGGACGACGGAAACAAGTACCACCATAACAACACGCGCTGCGCATGCGCAATCACACCACGTATCACTATGGAGATGACGTCACAAGATGGCCGCTCACGAGGGTTACCATGACAACACAACATGGCGCCACTACGTCACGTGACTATGACGTCACATGAGATCATCCATGAGATCATCCAAATGGGGGGTGAAAACCACATTACATACTACTTATATTAGTAGATTCAAATAAAGTAGAAAGCTCGGAGTGTAACTTGTACACATCTTTCATAGAATACTCGGTCCTCAAAGAACGCAACTTGTACAAATCTTAAACTACTCAACCTGAAGAGCACGTCCGAGTATTTGTGTAATATGTTCATAAGTTATACATTCCAAGTATTTCCCATTGTTTGGACCTACTTGTACAAAAGGGGAGCGTGGTTGCATTGGGGTAAGAGCATTGGATTGTAAACCTGAAAAGTCGACAGTTCGATCCTGACCAGCGGTAACTGCGTTGTGCCCTTGGGCAAAACACTGTATCACGCTTAATCCCAACTGCCCACGTGGGGCCTCGATGGCACTATATACTAATCGTGGGGCCTCGATGGCACTATATACTAATCGGTACTACACGTCGAAGGTGAACTTGCCAAGAACTGTTGTCTACCCTGTTAGTGCAGAGTTAGTAAGTTGAAGAGTCTGACAGTTGCTTGCTACTGATCGATGGTTTTCGACAGGTATCCTGGCTTCTTTCGCCCGTAAAACTGTCTGACGCTATGTAACTCTAATCGTTAAAGGTGTAGTTAAACCCCAGTAAAAAACAATGTAATACAAACGATTTCCACACTTTTGTTACCACTTAGCGGTTATCCGGTAGTGGAAATCGTAACCGGAAAAAAGTTTGTATCGTTTCGCCACAGATTAATGGAATTATTATTTTCAACTCCAGTTGTCGCAAAATTTTGTTAACATCACAGTTTCCACCTTATGTGAACTTTTAGCTGAACAAAGATAAAAGACCACAGGATGCGTCGTCCCTGGGTAATGTTTGTTTGCACGGGTGAATATGATGCCGACGTTGACGTTTTCTCGCCGTTCTGATTTTTTACCAACCTGTATCTTTTCTGTAACGTATCACCGCATTGTTATAAAAGTTACATTTTTTATAATCTGTACTGAAACATTGTTATTAAAAAAAATTAAAAGTTAGTCTTATTAGTGCTATTAACAGTTTACCCAACGCAGACGATATAAAAATTTTAATTACATTTTTTCAAATTTTGTTTCAACAATAACATATCATGTGACCCATTATTGGAACGAGCTCGTCGAGCTCGTTCCAATAAGGTGTCACTTGATATAGTTTTGCTGAAATATTTTGAGAAATAGCATTTTTCAACTGTTCAGTTTGTAATTTCCGCGGGCGATGTGGTTGATTCGTTTGGTAAAGGGTTAACAGAATGCGTAGCATCAAATTCTTTCTCTTATAACTTTGTAAGGTAGCAGCACATAGAACAGAATAAAATCGTTTTTCTCTTAACTCAGATTGTTAGATTGTTTTCCCTCTTGTGTGGCAAGGGTAATGCTTTCTTGGATAAAAAGGGAAACTCAAGAGAAAACTGTGGTTGCTTTTGCTAATATAAGAGTTCATTTCGGAAATAACGCAAACGTTATTGCGAAATAACGCAATACTTTTGCGAAATAACGCATTACCTTTGCGAAATAACGCAAAGATTTGCGAAATAACGCAATACTTTTGCGAAATAACACAAAAGTTATTGCGAAATAACGCAGAAGTTATTGCGAAATAACGCAAAAGTTATTGTGAAATAACACAAACGTTATTGCGAAATAACGCAATACTTTTGCGAAAGAACGCAAAGATTTGCGAAATTACGCAAAGGTTTTGCGAAATAACGCAAAGATTCCCCGTTTAAAAAAAATTACTATCCGCATTTGACCATAATGGGCTTCCGTACATTTCCACTAAAAACACTCCAGAATGCATTTTCAACTTTCAGATTTATTGACAATTTATTTATGAGAAAAGGCAAAAGTTTCAACAATCTTTCTGCTCGCGGACAACAGGATACTATCCAGAAATTGTCAACATTGTTTGGAAGAAAGTAAAGACTTTTGAGAGGTTTTCGAACTAATTTTCTGTTTACTGATTTATATTTATTTATTTATTTATTATTTATTTATTTATTTATTTATTTATTTTATTTATTTATTTATTGGTATTATAGTCACTTTTAGCATCTTTAACTATACTATGACTATAACACAAGTAAGTATAAATTTAAGTTTTGCAATCGTTTTTACTTATGCTGCCCACATTCAAGGACCGGTGCCAAAGGGGTTGTCACGGTTAGACCCCACCCCGCTCCCCCGCCGAGGAGTCTGTCTCCTTTTTAGCTTAACTTTACAAAGTCAAGATAAGCTATTGCCATCACGCGTGTGGAAGTCTGTTAGCCTGTGAGTCTGTGAGTCTGTTAGTCTGTGAGTCTGTGAGTCTGTTCACATTTTCCTTTAGCACGGGCTACACCCCGCAGTTCTTGTCTGATCGTCACGAAATTTCATATGCAGGTTTGGGGTCATGTCTAGATGAGAACGTCCCCCTTTTGGTCGCGATCGGTCAACCGGTATGGCTGCCCGAGCCCAAAACCCGAGAACCATTGGCACAGTCTGCAGGTCGTATTTATGAAGGGATTTCATTGTAACTTGGTAGGATGCCTCTGTGTAGTGCGTAGATGAGAACGTCCCCTTTTGATCATGATCTGTCAACCGTGATGGCTGCCCAAGCCCGAAACCCAAACACCTTTAACACAATCTGCAGGTCATGTTTAATATGGAGGGATTTCATTGTAACTTGGTATGATGACTCCTTATGATGTCTAGATGAGAACTTCACCATTTGGGCGTGATCTGCCAACTGTGACGACTGCCCGAGCCCAAAACCCGAAAATCTTTAGCACAGTCTGCAGGTCATATTTATTGAGGAATTTCATTGTAACTTGGTGGGTTGACTTCATATAATGTCCAGATGAGAAAGTCCTCTTTTGGACGTGATCGGGCAACTGTGACGGTTACAGAGGCCTGAAGCCCGAAAACCTTTTGCACAATCTACAGGTCATATTTATGAAGGGATTTCATTGTAGCTTGGTAGGATGTCTCCAAATAATGTCTAGATGAGAATGTCTCATTTTGATCGCGATCATTCAGCCTTGATGGGTGCCCGAGCCCCAAAACCTTTAGCATAGGCAAAAGGTCATATTTGTGGAAGGATTTCATTGTAACCTATTAGGTTGACTCCATATAATGCCTAGACGATGACATCCCCTTTTGGTCGTGATTGGTCAACTGTGATGGCTACAGGTGCCCGAAGCCCGAAAACCTTGAACACAGTCTACAGGTCATATTTATGAAGGGATTTCATTGTAACTTCGAAGGATCACTCCAGATGATGCCCAGATGAGATTGTCCCCTTTGGTTGCGATCATTCAACCATGATGGCTGCCCGTGCCCGAAACCGAAAACCTTTAGCACAGTCTACAGGTCATATTTATGATGAGATTTCATTGTAACTTGGTTGGTTAACTTCATATAATGTCTAGATGAGAACGTCCCCTTTTGGATACGATTGGGCAACTGTGACGGCTACAGGGGCCCGGAGCCCGAAAACCTTTAGAACAGTCTACAGGTCATAATTATGAAGGGATTTCATTGTAGCTTGGTAGGATGACTCCAATTAATGTCTAGATGAGAACATCCCCTTTTGGCTGCGATCATTCAGCCCTTACGGCTGCCCGAGCCCAAAGACCTTTAGCATAGTGTGTAGGTCGTATTTATGGAAGGATTCATTGTACCTTGTTAGGTTGACTCCATATAATGCCTAGATGATGACATCCCCTTTTGGTCGTGATTGGTCAACTGTGATGGCTACAGGTGCCCGAAGCCCGAAAATCTTGAGCACAGTCTACAGGTCATATTTATGAAGGGATTTCATCGTAACTTCGTAGGATCACTCCAGACGATGCCCAGATGAGAATGTCCCCTTTTGGTTGCGATCATTCAACCATTATGGCTGCCTGAGCCCAAAGCCCAAATACCTTTAGCACAGTCTACAGGTCATATTTATGAAGGGATTTCATTGTAACTTCATAGGTTTGACTTCATATAATGTCTAGATGAGAACGTCCCCTTTTGGACACGGGTAACTGTGACAGCTACAGGGGCCCGAAGCCCGAAAACATTTAGAACAGTCTACAGGTCATAATTATGAATGGAGTTCATCGTAGCTTGGTAGGATGACTCCAAATAATGTCTAGATGAGAATGTCCCCTTTTGGTCGCGATCATTCTGCCTTGATTGCTGCCCGAGCCCAAATACCTTTAGCATAGTCTATAGGTCGTATTTATGGAAAGATTTCATTGTAACTTGTTAGGTTGACTCCATATAATGCCTAGATGATGACATCCCTTTTTGGTCGTGATTGGTCAACTGTGATGGCTACAGGTGCCCGAAGCCCGAAAATCTTGAGCACAGTCTACAGGTCATTTTTATGAAGGGATTTCATTGTAACTTCGTAGGATCACTCCAGATGGTGCTCAGATGAGAATGTCCCCTTTTGGTTGCGATCATTCAACCACGATGGCTGCCTGAGCCCAAAGCCCGAATACCTTTAGCACAGTCTACAGGTCATATTTATGAAGGGATTTCATTGTAACTTCATAGGTTTGACTTCATATAATGTCTAGATTAGAATAGCCCTTTTTGGACACCATTAGGCAACTGTGGCGGCTACAGGGGCCTGAAGCCCGAAAACTTTTAGCCCACTCTACAGATGATATTTATGAAGTGATTTCATTGCAACATGGTAGGATGACTCCAGATAATGTCTAGATGAGAACGTCCTATTTTGATCGCGATCATTCAGCCTTGGTGGGTGCCCGAGCCTAAGAACCTTTAGCATAGGCAAAAGGTCATATTTATGGAAGGATTTCATTGTAACCTGTTAGTTTGACTCCATATAATGCCTAGATGATGACATCCCCTTTTGGTCGTGATTGGTCAACTGTGATGGCTTCAGGGGCTCGAAGCCCGAAAACCTTGAGCATAGTCTACATGTCATATTTATGAAAGGTTTTCATTGTAACTTCAGAGGATCACTTCAGATGATGACCAGATGAGAATGTCCCCTTTTGGTTGCGATCATTTACCCATGATGACTGCCCGAGCCCAAAAACCTTTAGCACAGTCTACAGGTCATATTTATGAAGGGATTTCATTGTAACTTGGTAGGTTGACTTCATATAATGTCTAGATGCGAACGTCCCCTTTGGACGCAATTGGGAAACTGATGGCTACAGGGGCCCGAAGCCCGAAAACCTTTAGCACAGTCCACAGGATATATGTATGAAGGGAATTCAATGTAACTTGATAGAATGACTCGTTTTGGAATAATTTCACTGTAACTTGGTGACTTTCGTTGATATACGTTAACTGTGGGGCCCACATACACTGACTGTGAGGTCATATTAACCCACCCCTCAGCTCTTTAGTACAGTGTACACCTCATATTATTTTTAGCAAAAACATAGCATACAGGGAACAGAAATGAACATATTCCCAATGATCACAATTCTTGTCTTATTTCATAATCCTTTCATAAAAATTGAACATTATCCTTTTCATCAAACACAACACACAAGTTAAGCTGCAGTGTCATTGACACTTTCATTTGTGTGCTTGTCGGGGGATACCTTAGCCCTCACATCGGTGGGCACAGCCTCCTCTCCTGGTCAGGAAAATTCTAGCACCACGGTTTTGGGGTCACATATGAGCCTAAATATCGAAGCAGAAACTTAGCTTGAACAAACTCGAAACATTCTGCCTGCCAAAATTCAAAAATGTCTGTAGTGGTTCTGAAGAAGTTCTTGTTTTTTAGGTTTTTTGAGTTATCGCCTCTTTTGGGACCCCTAAGTGGTGGGGTGTGGTAGTACCATTTGAGAAAAATTCAGTTGTTAGGCTGAAAGGAACATAAGTCCAATCTTTGGTTTTATTTGGCCTAGTAGTAAACTTGACTCACACCCCGCCTTTGGTTGCCGGATCTCATTTTCACTGTAAAACATATTTTTTTTACCAAAATAAACAGCCACTTCCCTTCTTCCAAGTGTTACTACAGGGAAAATCGGATTTAGCAAGACACATCCTCGCCTGGGTGCTAGAATGTCCTATGTCCCATAGGGGACATAGGACATTCTAGCACTCAGACGACGACATGTTTCCAGTACCGAAAGTGTTCTTATTTTCATTTTGTCCCAGAAAAGACCAGAAATAATTACTAACAGTGAACCGAATCGACACGGCTGCTGTTGTAATCAAACAATGTTACCAAAAGCGGCGAGAAAAAAAATTCAACACAAAAGGAATTAGGTTGTTTTCTTTAAAAAATGAGGAATTAACTGATGAGAAAACTAGAACCATAATTATTGGGTCGACGTGATGATGATAATTAATGCTTTAAATAACAACCATTGTCTTTCTGACATCATACATCAAACATGCGTCACTGTCCACAAGGAGAAATATTAAAAAATGAGTCACAATAGTTCCATTTACAAAGAATCGTTATTAGATTTTTCATTCGGGGACACTTAAAACCTGCTCTGTTATTCGACACATTGACTGCCATAAACAAACCTTTTAAAGCTGTCAGATTTTAGTGTCTTTTTACGAGAATGTGTTTCAGATCTCAAATACATGTCTTTATTATATTAATAACTATTGAATCGGTTATTAATTCAAGTAATGGCTGACGAAAAGCAGCCGTGACCTGATCCAAGAATAAGTTCTCGAAAACCAATCTTTAACTGTCTCCGTAAAAATAGCACATTCAATTTTACGAAGTCCATTTGGGACATGTTGTCCCCTGCTTCCCAATGTCTTCTATGTGCCTACTGGCACATAGAAGAAATTGGAACTCAGGGTGACGATGGGGTGGTATCGTAAGATGGTGGGGAGCGCGGTAGCTTAGTGGTTACGGAATTGGGCTTCAAACCCGGTTCATTGTGGGGCACGGTGGCTATATGTACTCAGGCATACTGCACGTCGATGGTGCACTTGTCTTCAGCCAATACTAACCCCGCATGTGTGGAGTTCGTACGTTAGGGAGTCTGACAGTTGCTCGCCGTCGCTTGGTGGTTCTCTCCGGGTTCACCGACTTCCTCCATCCATAAAACAGTGCGACAGCGGGTGACCGTGCTGCCGAAAGTGTCGTTAAACCCCAATAAATAAATAAATCGTAAGGCTGTGTAAAAATATATTGGTAAAGTTGTAAGGAACAAGTTTGGTCTGACCTCTCTCTCTCTCTCTCTCTCTCTCTCTCTCTCTTTCTCTCTCTCTCTCTCTCTCTCTATCTATCTATCTATCCCTCCCTCTCTCTTTCCCTGAAAACTGTGGGGCCGTGCCCTCTGGCCCGATTCCTATCCTTGCCAGAATCTTATAGTTGCGAATATACAAGTGCCGATTGGCGACTCTGTTTATTCTTTCTCGAGTAAATCCTATCCTCTGGCCGTATCAACGTCAACAACAATTAAATTAAACTTTAAGGCTTGTCTTGGAAGATGGCTGATAGGAAGAAGTACACACCGAACGGGCCGAAAATGAAACTAAATTTGTTCAGATTTCCATCTAATATTTTACAGGAATGCTGGTACATTGACACATTTCTCTACTTTCATTAAATTATACAGTTTTCGAACTCTGCATCACGTGGGCTGGATCAAAGCGATACACGGACATAAGGTGAAAATATTCGTTTATATTAACCTTCTGCATGAAAGCTTAGATGTTTTCAATGTTTTCATAATTCAACTAGGAATTTAACCAATTCAATTTTGTTTGACAGAGCTTAGAGCTCTGTCAAACAAGATTGAATTGGTTAACCCTAGTTGCGTTATGGAAAATATTTGCAGCTTAAAATAAATTTCGATATCGGTGTGCAGAGGATTTAGCCCTAAACAGCACACTGAAAACATCTAAGCTTTCGAACTTTCGGTCTTCCACATACTTCTTCAGAGTGTAAACATCGCAAACAAACACAAAACCCCACTCAAACAATGGATATGACAGAAATTTGTGCATATACATTTTCTAAATATTTGGCCGAGTCTTACTGTAGCGATATTGAAATCAGAAAAAAAATAACTGTCGCAAAAATGGAAACGTATGAACAGGGCAGACCATGAAACCGTTCAGATGTCCCGTTTCTCCTGGTTGACGAAACGTGATTTCGACACCCTCGAAATAACAATTACTACCAGTTTCATGTTTAGGCCGATATCTACTCAGTTTCCAAAGTGTTTCGAAAGGTTCGCATGGTCTGTGTGAAATGACGGTACATATGGTAAACACGTTCTTAAATGAATAGAGAGTAATCACTTGACTGGTCTGGTTACGTGAAATAATTCATGAGATGTGAGGGAGGTTGTACAAACACGAGTGTGCGAATGCGCACGAGTGTTTTACAATATTGTCCCTCGCCTCGAATGAATTATTTCCCATAACCAGTCCAGTCAAGCGATTACTCTGTTTATTACTTTTCATTATTAACGCTAATTATATTATTTAACGCTTCACCTAACGTAACGGCCCAAAACGGCCAGCGCGATTCTCAAAACTCGCCAATTAATTTCCATTATTTTTTCATTTTTTGTCTCTAAAACATAGGTTATGACCTCTCATTGGAACGAGCTCGTCGAGATCGTTCCAATGAGGGGTAATAATCTATGCTTTTGAGACAAAAAATGAAAATAATAGTTATTCAAGAGTTTTTTTTTTTTGCAAGTGTCGTCTGCTTTTCATGTTAGGTAAAGGGTTAAAAAACAATGAAGTCCCCATTACACCCACAGCAAAGCGTCTTCGTTTGCACGCACGGATACATGACCCAATTGTTGATTGCATAATTCACTTGTGAAGTTATCGTTTATAATCAAACCGGGAAATTCCAGTAAATCAAACTTTGGAAAGTAATAAAAGACGATAACGCAGGAGTTCGTCGCATAGCGGGGCATCAACTTCCGCGATGGCACTGTCACCTTGTTTGTACCAGCGCCTTTTAAGTTGAGGCCTCAGATCAATAAAGGCCGTTTTCGTTTGATTCTAAAAGCGAGACTGTTTGGAATGTTTTTGACAATGTGTTTTGGATGACAACTAGAGGGAAACAGCTGTCGTTATGAGTCAGTAGGCTTGTAATACAAATTGTGAATGTATGAGGTGATATCAGTAAGTGTTAAGCTCTGTAATAAGACTCCAGCAGTGAGTTGGGTAGCTCAGTGCTTATGGTGGTAGAAATACTTAGGGCTTGGCAGCTGTTTACGTAGTCTCGGGTTCGATTCTCGTCGCTGCTGGTTCTAGACTTCTTCCAGATTGTCAGGCTAGTTCTGTTAGAGCACACGACTGGCGAGATATATGCCTTATATACAGCTACATGACAAATTTAATAACGCATTGTATTATACGCTAAACGATAGATTATCGAAGAAATTGCGGAAAGATAGAAATCGTACCCCCCCCCCCCCCCCCCCCCCCCCACTGTGAAAATACAGAAATTTTCACGTTCACGGTATCAATCAAAATGGCGGCTTTCAACGTATCACTTCAAAGTGAATACGAGTCAAATTATCGCTGGAAATGATCAATTTGTTCTAAAAACGTATAATGGAAAGTAAATCTGGTGTTTTTGAGCAGATACCGATCATTTCCAGCAATAATTCAACATGTATTCACCTTGAATTGATGAATGAAACCCGCTAGTCCAAACATGGCCTGAAAGTCTGTAATATAAGTTTTGGTTTGGTACGTCCTTTGAAAGGACGTACCAAACCAAAAGCTTATATTACGGACTTTTAGGTCATTTTGGACTAGAAACCCGCCAGCTGAATCAGATCGCAAGGCGCTATCTGTTCCGATTATCAATCAAATCACTTCCGCGTATCAATGATTCAATGCGCTGTTTACTTTCATGCATCAATTCAAGGGTGAAACGAGTGGAATTATCAGATTCTTATAAAAAGCGTATAATAAAAAGAAAATCTAGAGTTTTTGAGTGAATACCGAAAATTATGTCACTTGTGACCGAGATAAATGGTTATTTTCGATCGCGCAAGCACTCACGAAAAATAAACATTTGTGTCGGTCACTCAGAAGATAATTTTCGTTATCCATTGAAAAACACTAGATAGCCTCTATGTTTTTTAATATTTGTTTTTGCAAAATTAATGACAGATTTTATTTTGCTAAAAAAATTAAAAACAAAAGTCTGAAAATATTTTAGTTCCACATTTTTTGATTTCAAAATTGACGAGTAAAAACGTTTATTAACCAGGTTAGATATTGTTTCGACAGCATTTATTTCGTGGGTTAGACGACGGCCTACCTGGCACATTATGAAAAATGCTCTTTCACCTCGTTTCAGAGGTTTTGGGTTTCTATCCTTTCCTTCTCAACATGGTTCACAATTTTCGTCATTGGAAGAGATTTGCGGGAAAGTTAATTCCCCTTAATTTCTTTAAACTGCCAGTAAATGTAACACTAAGAGTGTGGAAATTTCAAAATGTTAGCGAATTTGTATCATCGGTGTGCGCATCATTTCAGAAACTTCATGCTTCTGTTATTTTCGTTTATTAAAAGTAATAAAGGAAACTTGGCTTTATTTTCTACTGTCGTTGTAGGGTAGAGGAGTTTTCTTAACAAATAATTACTTCTTAACTGGACTTCTCTCGCGTGACTAATAACTACACGGGAGATACCTTTATCTAAAGTTGAATTTCATGACGATAAAAGTGAGGGATGGATAATAAACCTTTCCGTTCTTCCTTACCGCTTTTTATTCAACCTTTCCGTTCTTCCTTACCGCTTTTTATTCTTCATAACAGTTCATCCGGAAATAGTGTGTAGTTCGTCCTTTTGCTGTCCTATGCTCTTACATATTGCTTGAACTTTGTGAAGACACATTCTGAAGCTGGACAAGAAGAGAAATTCTTGGACCTCGAAAATTAGACAAATGGGTTCAAGTTTCCTTATTTTTGTAACCTGCGATTTTCCGGCATCCAAATATTATAAAATACAGTACATATTTTTTTAAACAACCCGGCATTTATTCAGAATTAACCCTCAGAACACGTAAGAGCTATTTTTTAGGTGCAAGGCATAATTTCGTCCCATTTTTGTCTCATTATAAGAGGTCTATACACCGCACATGGGTGATAAAATAATAACTGCAGTCTGCAGCCAGACGGCTGCAGACTCCAGTTATTAGTTTGTCCTCCCTGATATTGATATTGGACTGACCCATCTCACTGTAAGTGTACACAAAATCAAAACCATTCTAGGAAACGAGGGTTCAAAGAAAATGAAGCATTTGTTTCGGCCAATCCAACAAACTTTCAAATCCTCTGGTTGAAGGTAGAGTAGTTCCATGTTGATAATTTTTATTGGGGTTTAACGACACTTTCAACAAACCAGTCGGTTTTACGGGTGGGGGAGCAGGGATACACGGAGAGAACCATCGGCAACGGCGAGCAACTGTCAGATTTATCAACGTACTAACTCTGCACAAGCAAGGTTAGCATTGGTTAACATTGGTTGAAGACAAGTTCGCTATCAGCGTTCAGTACACCATGGCACCCAGTGCAACCATCCCCCCCACGTGGGCATTGAGTGCCTTACCCAAGGACACAACACAGTGGTAGACTGTTCGGCTTCTATGCTAAAGGTCCCGAGTTCGATCCCCGTCCGGGACGACCCGCGTTGTGTCCTTGGGCAAGGCACTTTATCTCGGTTTCCTACATGGGGGCACGATGACGCCGTGTATTAAGGCGTACTGCATGTCGATGGTGCACATGTCTTCAACCGCTGTTACCCTGCTTGAGCGGACCTTGAACAGAGTTAGAATGTTGAGGAGCTGACAGTTGCTCGTCGCTGCCGGGTGGTTCTCTCCAGGTACTCCAGCTTCCTCTACTCATAAAACTGTCATGGTCACGATTAGCCATTGTGCATAAGTATGTGACCTTAAACACCAATAAATAAATAAATACAACGCAGTGACCCACTAGTGATAATCGAATCGTGAACCTTTCAGTTTGATGTCCAATGCAGTAACCACCACATCGTGTCCCTTCATGGTGATATGAAGTTGTGAATGATAGAGTCATGAAAGTGAGAAGTGCTTTCCAGCACATACAGTTTGGTTTATGTTTGTTTCACCATGTCAAACATCTCTTGTTTTGTTTCAATAAACATATTTTTCCAGGTGACAGACAGTAATAGAGAGTAATCGCTTGACTGGACTGGTTGCGTGAAATAATTCACGAGAGTTGAGGGGCGTTGTACAAACACGAGTGCGCGAATGCGCACGAGTGTTTTACAATATAGTCCCTCGCCTCGAATGAATTATTTCATGTAACCAGTCCAGCCAAGCGATAACTCTCTTTATTACTTTTCATTATTAACGATAATTATATTATTTAACCCTTTACCTAACGTAACGGCCAGCGCTTTTCTCAAAAATCGCCAATTAATTTTCATTATTTTTTCATTTTTTGTCTCTAAAACATAGGTTATGACCCCTCATTGGAGCTCGTTCCAATGAGGGGTCATAACCTATGTTTTTGAGACTTGATATATATATTGATATATCTTGAAATATTTAACACAATGCCTCTACCCCCTACCTGCACATGTAAACTGTTCGAAATATCAACATTTGCATACTTTGGGTACTGTTTTCAAGCAGTCGCAAGAGAGTTAACTTCAAACTTTTGTTTTTCCATGTGAGGAATTGCAAACTAAATAATCTTGCTTTTGCAAGTGGAGACCTCAGACTTAAACCTCATCCATTCTGGTTATCTTAATATGTGGACAAATGTCTTATTTTTTTTAACAAATTCCACCTCAGTTTTGTGGCCTGTTGATCTCAGAAACGGGTCGACTTTTTCTGAAAGTTCTAACACCCGTTTGTTCCTATCTGAAGTTGTTTCACCACATACTGTCATTTTAATGAAAGCATTTTACGTGCCAAAATCTGAGAAAAATATGGCAAAGTTTCAGAAAAATATGGCGAGGTTTGAGTCCAGGCTAGATTAAATTTTTCATATATTTAGAGTGTAATATGAGGCAACAACATAACGTAGTGCCTTAACTTTTAACCCCTATCGACCGTTAAAGGGCCATAGTTTGTGATTTTTAGCAAAACTGCACAACCGTTTAATGGGCCGTAGTTTGTGATTCTTCGCAAAACTGCACAACTTCCGGACTTAAAATTCATGTATAGCGACTGATATATATCATGATTTTAGTATAGGAAGATGCCACGTGGATCGTAAAACAAATTTGTGGTTCAAGTTTGTTTATGGCATGTAACCCTTTAGCACAGTAATTGATAGAGTAAGGATACCGTTTAAAAAATACGAAAATTCGCAAACTTTCTTTACTGTTTTCGATCAGTTGTATGAGGGTTAACTTTAAACTCTTTGTTTCCCGGGGTGCAGTGATGCTTGGTAAGCAAAGTTGCTCTTATAAGGACACATCTTTCATAAAACCCTCTTTCGGTTTTGGTAACTTGAATAGGGGTAGTTTCATTACTATTTTATCAAGCATGGTAAGCCTGTGATTCTACAGAATCACATTTTTCTAGTATATATACTTTTTTTCATACGATAGCCCATGTACCCACTCCAAAATACAGTCACTCCTCAATGGCATCCGTTGGCCAAGTTCGTTCAAAGAAAATACATACAGATTATCATGATAATGTGCATGTCCTGTGATTTGTATTAGATTCGAGGTGGTGTCCACAATGGGATCTCAATGAGCCGGCTTTGCCAGCGAGTTGTGATCCCATTTTTGGACATCACCGTGAATCGGATGTAACTTACAGGACATGCACAGTATCGTGATAATTCATTTATCTAACAATTCTGTCATATAAACAGATTAAATCTTAAATTATTAATACAGTTTGAGGATATAATGTTGGGAGAGGAAAAAGTTAAAAAAAAACATATTTTCTTCCTATGATGATCCGCTTGAATTTACAAATTTACGGGTGTACGACATCGGCACATCCTCAGGAACCGGGTAGTGTAATACTGAATTGTGCAGTTTCTATTTATTGTGTGTGTGTGGGGGGGGGGGGGGGGGGGGGTCATATTAATAATTCTGTCGCTAACTGTAAGTAATTTTGTTTTGTTTTGTAAGCGATCAGCTGAGTCGATCACTGAAACAAACATAGAATGTATCAATATGCCTGTTATGATAGCCCGTCACGTTACCGGAAACAAGTCATCAAAATGATACGGAATCAGAATGAGCTGTCTATATGATACGGAATCAGATCCCATTATGTGATACGTACCGTTTCTCGTGGTTTTCGGGCTAAAATCTATGTGATTGTTTGATAAACAAGCTATATCAAGCGATCCCCATTATTATATCTGTTGGACCCTGATGGTTTATTCCAATCCCACACTGGTCCTCACCCGAGGGTTCAACCTACACCAATCAACGAAGCCATCCACCCGCCACGCCGCAACCGGAGACACCTGCCGAGTACCTGAACCCTTCCCTCCTTCAACACGCATCGACATGAGTAAACGAATCATATACAGTCAATGGGGGTCGAAAGAGGCTTGTTCCCTAAACCGCCCCTGCGCGCCTTCGGCTCGTGAAACCATTCCGTCCCCTTATTCCAATCCAGTTCAGGGCCGTCGACTGATAGATTCTATATTCATTACTAGAAGAAGATCAATCAATATTTCCAACGTGCAGCCTTAGGGCTGCACGTTGGAAATATTGACTGGTCTTCCACCCAAATACACAGAGCAACTATTTGCTTTATGAATTCAGGTTGTATCTCGACCCTGGACCCGAAACGCGGCCTTTCGGGCTCAAAGGATTCAACATAGAATAGAACCGAACAGTGGCATAGATAAAGGGAGGGAGGGAGGGGCGGGAGGCGGAGCCCCCCCCCCCCCCCCACCAGAAGTTTTGTCGGAAATTTTTTGGGACCATTTTTAGGCGAATTTATGCCTAATAACATTAAAATGCTGGCTTTGGGGATAAAAACATGCCATTTTGGGTAAAAAAGACCAATTTTCAGTACATTTGCAGTAAACAACAGATTCTTTCTGTTTGTTTGGGTTTTTGTTGTTGTTACACTGTCGAAAAATTTTCGGTCTGTCGGAAAATATTGGTCTTGCCCCTCCGCCAGCGAAAAGCTATCTACGCCACTGGAACAGAATACTTTTATTGCACAACCAGCATACATAGAAAAGGTATGGCATCATAAAAAAGAAAGTATGCATATAATGTAAAGAATGAGAAAATAAAAATGGTAAAACTTGACAATGTGTATGATACATGTAGTCTTCGACTCGATTCTTTGTGTCCGCTTCACAACAAACAATACTCTCTTTCTGTTCCGCACAGGCTTATAACAATGCCTTTATGGACATATACATTATTCTTTTACAAGTCACTGGAGTGTGCCAACAGGCATGCCCCAATAAATTGTAATATAGTAATTTATATGAAAACCTTATTAATTTGAAATTATTTGGAATTTTCACTTCTAAACCACCGAGACCCATAGCAATGAACTCTAAACATCTAGCTTACTCTATGACAATCCACTGGAGGATACCAACCGGCTTCTCCAAGAAATTATAATATAATACGTACTGACAAAACGAGATGTGACTTCCAGCGTAGCCCCATTACAACGTATTGCCTTAACTGCACATTATAAATCTACAAATCCAACCCCCCACATGTGGAAACGTAGTCCAGAACATAAATATTCTTTTCTTTAAAAAATAACAACCACAGCAAAAGGGTGATGGTGTCCATTTACAAGGCGTCAGATAATCATGATTGTGAATTTAATCTTTTAGTTCAATTGTGTAAACGCGTTATTGTCAAACATCTGTCTGCTTTTTATTCTCTGCACTGGTGACGAAGGCAATGCTGCATACAATCAAAAGGCAGCTTTAAGAATATTGGGTCAGATAGTGCGAGATCAAATAAAATTGAAACACTCCATAGCAATACATTTATACGAGTATCAATTGAGATTTTCAAGTGACGCTTTTACGCACTCAATGCCGATTGTGAGCTTCCGAGAGGATAGGACATTTTCCAAGAACTTCCTAGAATTGTGGTTCCACTTGTTTTCGCAGTGCTTTGTGCCTTCTGCACATGTGTAAGACAAATACAATTATTCATCTGATAATTCTATGCAGAGATCAAAATGAAGCGTGGATTGATCACATTTATAAAACGATGATTCAGTCTATAGTGTTTTCACATAATACAGATCGGCGTCTATACAGTTCAAGTATTGATGGTTATAGTTTGTATCTGAGCAGAGCCAGGGATGAAGAAACCGGGGGGGGGGGGGGGGGGCACAGGAGGCACGTGCCACCAACATTTTCAGAAATAGGCAAGAGAGGGAATAGGGAGAGAGAGAGAGAGAGAAAGATTAACTTTACCTGCCTGTCATTGCAGTCCTCTTGGTAATTAGCAGGAAAGGGTACAGAGACTCTTCAACCCTTTACCCAACGTAACGGCCAAAACCAGCCAGCGCTATCCACAAAAATAACCATTCAAGTTTCATTACTTTTTTTCATTTTTTTCTCAGAAACATAGCTTATGACCCTTCATTTGAACGAGCTCGTTCCAATGAGGGGGTCATAAGCTATGTTCTTGACGCAAAATATTGCAAAACAATAGTTATTCGAGAATTTTATTTGCAAGTGTCGTCTGCCTATGTGTTAGGTAAAGGGTTAACATTAATACGTGAATGAAGAGTCCCACCTTTGATTTCTCTTTCCAGTGACCTTTAAAGTCGAGAAAATTCCTGGCTTTATTTTTAACAAATTTCCTCTCCGGGGCGAAATTTGTTAAAGTTTCACAGAATTTACTCCGAAACATTGTTGAATGTGCATTTTTCTCAATAGATGTACATTAGTCCCAAACTTAGCTTTGAGTATTGTGATCCTAGCATTCCATTAAGGCAGAGTGGCAGACATCTTCAACCCCCTATTCCCATAGAAAAAAGGGTTTGCAGGACATCTAATGTTTGAACATCAGCTGGCGAGGAGGAAACTGAAATGCACTTTATAAAAGATTGTTCGTACTGCTAAAACAGTAGAGCGGAGTTGTTAGGCATTCTTAATAAAGATACGAAGGATATAAGAAAAACCCATCGAAACATCATACTTCTATTCTTCAGTAAGAGAGAAGCATTAATTGGTAAAAACACGGGATAGGCAAACAAACCCAAACTCACTCGGGAAATCAAATTATAACTGGTTGTCTTTTTCTTTAAATTGTTTTGTTAATCTTTTGACCCTTTCCGACTACGGTCATCGTGACGTTTTAACGTCACGACGAATCGGGTTTTGGCGACGTTAAACGCAATCGCTAGCCCTTTGAACCCTGGTGCTAGCTTCCATATCAGTTCAATGACAGCAGCAGGTAGAGTCCATACTCAATATTTGTGGGTAGACCAATTAATATTTGCAACGTGCAGCCTTGTGGCTGCACGTTGAAAATATTAATTGGTCTACCACACACATGCACTTAGCATCCATCCTATGTAATGAAATTATAAAGTAAGGTGTTCCTGGACGAGAAAGCGCCCGCTCGGGTTCAAAGTCCGAGTACGTAATATTACGTACCGTAGCCGCAACGCACGGCAATTTTCGTACGTAATATTACGTACCGTAGTCGCAAAGGGTTAAGCACTATATATATATCATTCAACATATAATTATGTCATGTCCATCTTGCCTCTCTGTAGATGTTATATTGCGTCAATAAACTATCTATCTACGTATGTAGTTAATACAGTTTTCCTAACATTCCTAAATGTATATAAATGAAAAATCCTCATATCAATAATCTTAATTGCAGTGTCAAATTTAGATAATCAGTGGAGAGACAACTTTCTTTGATGTCTTAGTAGACGAAAGCATGCATTGACGATGTAGTTGGAACTTGAGCTAAAGCATCATTTAACATTAGGTTGGCCACCTCCTTCCTCCGTCTCTAATCGGTTATTTGGAACACAGTGTGTTGTTACGTTCTGTGGAGTTTTTTAGTGAACGAACATGGTAGCTATTCTTGAAAAAATAGTCCCGGACAAATCAACGGCAAAAGCAAGTTCCAGACTCCAGCTGTTCAGTACGCTATACACAAGCATTTAGCTCCAGAATCAAACACAATAATAGTGGCGCTGGTGTTTCAAATTTAACGCCAGATAATGCGAGTCCTGCCAGCCACGCGGAGAACATCAAAGAAATGCACGATGTTATGATACCAGACTCTGTAAACATGTGATGTGCATTCTCACTGACTTTACTTGTCATCACGGTAATGATGTTTCAACATGGCCACCCATGCACGCTAACATGACCACCCACCTGAACTGGCCCGAATGTTTTTAGTTTCAAGTGGAATTTTTGGTCGGAGCCAAATGAATTTTTGGGTGCTAAACGAAAACTATTATTGCCAAATGGAATCTGCTGGTTGTAAAGGAGAACAAACTAACCATGTATCGTCCCTTCAGTGCTAACGCATTGCATGCAGGTTGTTTCAGTCAAAGTATAATATTTTAATTCAGTGTTACCTGTCTCTTTTATCTATTTTAGTAGCAAAAAAACTCAAATGATAAAAAATAGACAATAAAAAGTAAAAGACTATAATTAGTGATTCCAAAATAATTTCATGACAATCATTTACTCACTGTTTATTCACTCCAAATATACTAGTGTCATATAATAATAGATAATAGAATAATAGATAGGGCCGTTACCAGTACTTTTTAGTAAAGTACATTTTGTGGCTTCCAGCACTCCACCAGTTAAGATGCATAGTTGTGCTTACGAATGGTCGTGGTGTTGGGTGGGGAATGTGTGCGGGGAGGGGTTGGGTGGTTTTGTGTGTGCGAATGATTTGAAAAATTATGTACATATTATACATAGAAATTTATATCGTTTTTCAAGTGTCTCATAAGCCTTCATGGCTGGGTTTCATGCTACTTTACTCATCTGTATCAATGTAATGTATTTTTTTCTGTAAAGATGTATAGAAACGTGACACTATAATAAAATAATTTACTACTACTATAATTTATTATCTTCCAGAACGATTACAAAAAGATTAATCCTTTAAATGACACGCCCACTTTAGCCATATATGGGGGACCTCTGTGTACGCTTGTATGCGAGGAAGTTTAATAGGATTTATGACATATTTGAAACTCTATCATCTGATTAATTGTTGGAAAGGGCTCTCTGAGCCCTTTCCAACAATTAATCAGATGGTAGGTTAGATCTCGCAAACCAGAACGTACAGATAATCATCACAAAATAGGTGACAATAGTCGTTTTCGGCAGCGTAAGTGTTAAGCAAGATAAAAAAGATTAAGTAACCAAACAATATCCTGATAAAAATCAGATTAAATGGATTTTATTTATTTATTTATTTATTTATTTATTTATTTATTTATTTATTTATTTATTTATGTTTAAGGTCACATACTTATGCACAATGGCTAATCGTGACCGTGACAGTTTTACGGGTGGAGGAAGCCGGAGTACCCGGAGAGAACCACTGAGCAACTACGAGCAACTGTCAGCTCCTCAGCATTTTAACTCTGTTCAAGCTCCGCTTAAGCAGGTTACAGCTGTTGAAGACATGTGCACCATCGACAGTACGATCCCCGTTCGGGACTACCTGCGTTTTGTCCTTGGGTAAGGCACTTTATCCCGGTTGCCTACATGGGGGCATGATGACGCCGTGTACTAAGGCGTACTGCATGTCGATGGTGCACATGTCTTCAACCGCTGTAACCCTGCTTGACCGGAGCTTGAACAGAGTTAGAACGTTGAGGAGCTGACAGTTGCTCGTCGATGCTCGGTAGTTCTGTCCGGGTACTCCGGCTTCCTCCACGAGTAAAACTGTCACGGTCACGATTGGCCATCGTGCATAAGTATGTGACCTTAAACACCAATAAATAAATAAATAACTCATTGCATTCTGCTGGAGAATATTTCTGCCCAAGACAGGAAATCTATTGCTATTGCAGTAAGTCAAATACCAAATTTGCCCCCTGTAGGTTGTATTGACTTTTTAACAAATGATTTCTTGTGTTAAATTTTCGTGATTTTTTCAACAAATTTAGTCATGGCTGCTTCACAGCAGCCATGACTAAATTTGGTGAAAAATATTTCCGAAGTACACTGCGGGTTAACCGTTAAGGATGATGTAGATTCCACATCTGCTGTTTCATTAATTATTCACATTACCCTGTGAAAACGATACAAACCATTGATTGAAGATGAATTTTCTTCACTTAATAATAGTTTTACACTTTGAATTAGAGACGAGAATTGATAAAAGTAAACTTCATCTAAAGAATGGTTTGTAACATTAAAACTCATGTATAAAATGAAATAATTGATTTGAACTTTTGTTCTATTATAAATAGAAATCTGGCATTTAGTCATTTTATTTTGAAAATGAAACATTTTTTAGAAATAGCATACAATTTTTACTGTTTTTCCAATTCAAAACCATATGGCGAATTCTGTTCACCTCAGACTTGAACTCTCTTAAGTGTGTTCACGAAAATAATGCATGGACTACTATCGGATATAGGTGATAAAATCACCGGCGATCGGCAGACACCGCTCAAAAAATTCAAGTACCGTTTGCGGTTCATTCCCGTTGGACCAATTCCTTTTGGAACATTTCCAGTTGACCAAATCCCGTTTGACCAATTCCGTTTTGATCACAGAAATTTGTTCATCAAATGAGGAGGACTGTTCGCGATACCCAGATGCAATACATTCAATAACAGGGGCGCACTGGGTCAAGAATAGTAGCGAGAAATGCACCGGGTGTAGGGGGGGGGGGGTAGACCTGGAGAAAATTTTGCTTTTCCGAACTGAACGAACGCTGCTTCCTTGCCTCTGAGCGATCAATGGAAGTCCACAGAGAGCAGGGACGTAGCTAGAGGCCTTTTAATGGGGGGGGGGGGGGGCGGGGAGGGGGTGGTTGGGGTTAGACTCTTTGAAATTCTAACTGGTAATCCCGACACATGCACCGTAGGATGGTAGGCGCGAAACTGCGAGCGCCAAAGGCGCGAATCTTTAGCAGGGGGTCTGGGGTCCTCCCCTAGAAAATTTTGAAAAACTGATGTGCTCAGATGCGTTTTCATGGGTTCTGGTAATAGTTATAAGGCTAATTTTCAGTTCCAAATTCAGTGATTTTTTTGTAAGGAAACATTTTTAATTCGAGTTGGATACAAATTTTCAATATCTTGCTTTGCCAGAATTGTCCCCCAGTGGCTCGTACGCCTCCTGTCTGACGGACAAATTTGAAACATCGCCTTTGGGGAAAGTGGGAGTTTTGTGTTTCTAGAGCATTTCACAGGCACTTGACATGACAACAAGTACTTTTTTATTAACCCTTTGAACCCGTAAGACCGCTTTTCCGGTCCAGGATCATGACACACCATACATTTAAAAAGTAGAATGGCTGCTCAGTGAATTTGTAGGGTAGACCAATCGATATTTTCAACGTGCAGCCCAAAGGCTGCACGTTGAGAATATGGATTGGTCTACCCCAAATATTGATTATGGACTCTTCTAATTGATGTCATTCAGACTGCAGGCCGCGTGGAGTCGGAATTCTTTGACCCGATTTTCACCCGAAAGTCTCGGTAGTCGGAATATTTCCTTATTATGGTCCTCCAGTCGGAAAAATAGGTTTGTTAGTGAATTATACCGTATATTCAGTAGATTTTAAATTTCTAACTGTTGATATTTTTGCCCTCCGAATTTCCAACTATTGAGGTTTTGACAAATATTGGGGGGGGGGGGGTGAGACACCCCACCCCCACCCCTCAGGGGGAGGGGCAATAGGATTGTCAGGACAAAGCCAGCCTAAATATAGGGGCAAGGGGCCTCATATATAGAGATATTGTAAGTTCAAAAGATATTCCGCATCAAGGCGAAAAGCCTACGTGAATTGCACTTCTCTGTGAAGCTGGACATGGAAAAAACACTCGTGGTGTATATCCAGCTTCAGCGCAGGGACCCAGGGGAGAAACGGTATGTTAGATAGGGTCTAATCTCATTTAATGTATACAGTAGTCGCGAGTCTTACGAGACGTAATCGGTTGGTGGCAGGATATCGTCACGGCCAATTGAGAAAAGAGATTCTAAAAGATAGAAATGTCTATCATGACAATGACTGGCAGAAACGAATCGGTTGTCTCCACAAGTGAAATCACCGTTAAGTCACGCGCGGGATGACTTGTATTGATTCTGTCTCGATATACGTCATCTCCCATCGTTTTGACAGATGGACGGATGAGCGTCCGTCCACCTGACAGTTTAGGGTAAAAAGTATATATACCTTGAAGAGCAGAGCATTAGACACACACCTGGGGTCACACACACGTTGGTGAAGTCCAGGGCAGGCGGACTCTGTTTCCTGGCATAAGGGTACCTTCGATCACAGGACCCTGAAACGGCTGGAATCGCCAGAGAGGGCATTCCACGACTGATTTAGCTTAAGGTTGATAGGCGGCTAGAGTGCCAAATTCATTGAGAAGGAAAACCCAGGTGGAACGTTAAAGTTTAGATTGTCGAGTAGCAGGTATCAGCCTACAATAGTCAGAAGTGTAGGTTAATTGTATTGTGCGTATTAACCCTTTGAAGCGTCAGACTGATTGCGTTCCGAGTAGTTTGTTTTGCTGTCGAAGCATCGTAATACCGACTGGAGATCGGTGTGAGTGACAATTTCGCCCTAGCACAAAAAGGGGCATTTGTGAATCGTGAATTCAACCAGGAACGGTGAATATTTCAATAGGACTTTCACGGAGGACTTTCAAAAGGCACATAAGGTATGAGTAGACAATATCTGACCCAAATCAGAAGTACGGTGGCTTTATAGATGACGAACATTGCTGGTCGGAACCCTCCGACAGCCAGGGGTACAGTTACGCGCAGACGTTGACATTTGAGCCTAAGCGGGTGAAGCTCTTATGCCGAGCTCACAGTAGTAACATTTCAGATTTGTGAAGCTCTTATGGCGAGCTCACGGTAGTAACATTTCCAGTGTGTAGACTATAGTGCCAGTACAGGGCTATAGAATGACTATATGACTGTTGAGAATTATTTAACCCTAGCAACTAAATTTCTGTGAAAAGAATCGAATTGTTGATTGGAAATATTGAAACGGCTTTATTTTTATGTGTAAATAAAAGAATCGTTGTTACTTTAAGTCATTCTTTCCATTACACAGCCTGAAGTGATTAGGAATCACACCTAACGGAAATCGAACCTATTTCAGGCCAATTTGGCAGAGAAGGAATCACGGCGTCGGTCTTACTCAGCTCCCTGCGCCGAGTTCGCGACACTTGGATTCCGACCCTCCACGTTGGTCTAATTTTCCCGCAACTTCATCAGCGGGACTAAATAACCCCACGTCAGCCCAGGCCTTACGGGGCCTTAGGTGTCCCTGACATTGATTGGCGAGCGCAAACCAGGGTATTTCTAAAAGGTAAAAAAATGGCTATATGGAAATTTTGTTTTATTTTAACGGCGGTTCTGTTTATGTTTTGACGCGTTCGGTCAGCTGATGCCGTTCAAGGGTTTAATATCGCAATACAGTAGTCCCCAAAAGGATACTTAATAACCACTGTAACTGCGGTAGGTTTCAGAATATTTGGGGCGTTTAATTACGTTAAATTACACAGGTAAATTAGGATTAATTGCCATATTTTTGTTTCTTTCTTTTCCTTCTTCATTCTTTCTGACGAGTGTTGAAGATAGAAAGAAAAATCAAAATGGATGTTGTTACACCCCTCGCCCAACTGGTATCATTAGGCAAGGAAATGGGCCTTGAGGGGGCCGAACTTCAGAAGTTCGTTAAAGATGAGCAGAAACATGAGGCCAAGGATATCGCCTTACGTAATGACGCAGGAGAGAGAGATGCCCAAGCAGTAAGGGGGGCAAAAGAGCGAGAGATTCAATTAGAACGAGAGTGAGAGAAAGACGCAAGAGAGGCGAAAGAGAGAGAGACTCGATTAGCAAATGAGGCGAGAGAGAGAGAAGCCCAATTAGAACGAGAGCGTGAGAAAGACGCAAGAGAGACGAGAGAGAGAGAAGCCCAATTAGATAGGGAGGCAAAAGAGAGAGAGATTCAATTAGCAAATGAGGCGAGAGAGAGGGAAGCCCGATTAGCAAGGAAGGCAAGGGAGGAAGAATGAGAGCTCGAACAACAGAGGCACGAGAGAGAGTTAGAGCTCTTCAGAGCAAGAGCCGATGTGGAGAATGAAAGTGGGCGCTCAGGGGACGGGAGTGCAGGGGTAGCAATTCATGCCCCACGCCCCCACCTCGCTCATTTTAATGAAAACACAGATGACTTGGACTCGTACTTGGAGAGGTTCGAGCGTTTTGCATCCAGTCAAATGTGGCCAGAAGACACATGGGCTATGTGCTTGAGCCCTTTGTTGTCAGGTAAAGCCCTCGAGGCTTATGCCAGTATGCCTCCTGCACTTCTTAACGACTACAGTGAGCTGAAGAATGCCATCCTTCGGAGATACCAGCTCACTGAAGAAGGATTCCGGACCAAGTTCCGAGAAATTAAGCAGGAGAAGGGAGAAACAGTACCTCAGTATTTTGCCCGAGCTAGGCGGTACTTTGACCGCTGGACTGATCTCGCAGAAGTGAATGAGTCATATGGAGTCCTGCGAGATCTATTTCTCCGGGAGCAGTTTTTAACTACATGCTCCAAGGAGTTGGGCCTGTTCATCAAGGAAAGGGGTCCGCCCACCTATGATAAGATGGCAACTGTGGCAGAACGCTACATCGAGGCCCACGGTGGGAGTGTAAACGCACCCAAATCGGCTAGGGGTGGGGCAAACGGGTTGGCAATGGCACCCGTAAGTCAACACCACCCCAATCCGCCTGCGCCGCAGACCAGCCGGAAGGGGAGCACTCCCAAGGACACCACTTGTTTTATCTGCAACAAGCGGGGTCATATTGCCAGGGCCTGTTGGCAGAAGCAGGTTAGGACCACTGGGAACGTTAGACCACCTCAGCAGGGGGCCGGGAACACAGCACCAAGGGGTTGGAAGCAAGGTGACCGCGTAGATCCAGGGCCCAGTAGACAGACGGCAGCGTTCTGTCAAACTATCGGTCCAGAATACAGTCCCCTCCGGGACTGTATACAAGAGGGAGGATTAAGGCTGGAAAGCGGGGCGGGTGTCCCGATAATAAGTGGCATGTGTGAGAGGCTCACAACTTCGCAAGAGAAGGTTAACATGCCAGTGTACCCAGGGTATGTGGGACAAAGGGAGATCCGTTTGCTCCGGGATTCTGGGTGCTCCTCTGCAGCGGTTAGAAGGCAACTTGTTGACGACAAGCAATTGTTGGGGCGCGACCATTTGTGCATTTTGATAGATGGGACCGTTAGAAGGTTCCCCATCGCGAGGATAACTGTGGATACCCCATTTTATTGTGGCGAAGTGGAAGCCATGTGCATTGAATCACCTGTGTACGACCTGGTCATAGGTAATATCCCAGGGGTGAGGGCAAGCCCTGATGAGTTATGGTCCAGGGGTAGGGGGCCAAGTGAGGGCCCAACGAGGGCAAAGGAAGCTCAAGTCGGTGGGCAAGGACCCCCGGCGATTGCACTCGGTAACGTACCGAGTAAGGAAGGGAAGGTTCCCAGGGGGAACCAATCCGATGGTCCAGGGGATGGCCCCTACACGACGAAATGTCGAAATTTTCAGGAGGGACGACTCCAGTCCAATTAGGGAGAAGGGGCCGCAGGCGGTCCAGGCTAAACGCCAAACAGCGAGGGAACCCAATGGGGTCATTGGGGAAAGACCCTCAAGCAAATTTATGTGGGGGAGTTGAGCGCCCCAAGAAGTTGGTGTCACCTGTGTGGAGAGGGGAGGCCAGACCCACGCAAATGGCTGGGCAAACTTCCCCAGAATTGAGAGGGCACGAGTCAACACAAGTTGAGGGTGTTAAAGTGGATGGGACCGCTAAGATGGGCGCTCAAGGGGCCAAGGAAAGGGTCCACAAATCAAAGGAGAAGCATCCTAGGTGGCGGAGACCACGTAGTGAGTGCCGGGGGCGCACAGCGCCCAAGGTGCGCAAGAAGTCGTCGCAAAGGACCGGGGGGTCGACGGCACAAGGGCCAAGGACGAACGAAGGTAATCGCCGGGACGAGTGAGCCTGAGGGATATAGCGCCAAGGGAAGCTCTTGGGAATGCGACAATGACAGGGTATGGGGACCCTGGTGGAATACCCGTAGAAATAACGGGGCGAGAAGTAGGGGTGTGTCAAGGGTTACCCAAGGGGATACTGGGAACCGGACCCCTACCAATGGTCGGTGGTTATAAAGAAGCAATAGTTGGGTGGCTGTGGGCCTGGTGTCTGGGACGGGGGCTCCAGTCGCAAATGTTTTTGTGGGTGAGGTGATGGGCTTCGTAAACCCGGTGTTAAGGCCCGGAAGAATTTTCTTATTTTAGTATTATTATTGCTCTGACTGCTGACTAGAGTTGGTTGTGAGTGCGAATGTGAGATACACTGCCCCGTCCGTCGCGTGTGCGTGAACGGGGAGCCTGTGTGTCGAGTTTTGTAAGTATGGGATGCTCGAACCCGGAGTTAAGGCCCGGGGAAATCACGCTTGTTTTTATTGACGAGAGTTTGTTGGGAATGTGAGGCACACTAACCTCGTCTGTCGCAAAGGCGCGGTCGGGAAATCTGTGTGTTGAATGTGTGAGTGTGTGAGGCACAATTTTAATCCCCTGGTTGAGCTTTGTGAGGGTGAGGCTCAACATAATGCAGGGGTCGTTTGCCCCTTCACCAGACATAGGGGAATGGGAGGCGAAGTTACACTCCGTTTGAATTTACCCATCTGACGCAAAGGCGCGGACGGTGTTACTCGTCGGAGTGATTGCCAAGTGAACTGTTTGCAAAATGGGCGAATGTGTATCAAAATGTGCATGTTTGGGTGTAAGTATATAGTATTAGAGAGAGAGAGGGAGAGTGCTGCAAATCTAAGGATAAGTCTACGCTCCATATGTAAACCTGCAAGACGGGAGCATGTGGTGGCGTGTGTGTCGTAGGAATCGACATGGCCGACGCATGAGCCCGGTCATGACCCCCACGACCACTAAGGTACAGTTTTGTAGTCTTGAACATGATGGGTAGATTGTAAAAAGGTGTGAGAGGCGAGCGTGCGTGGCTTTGCCCCTTGTGTTTTAAGAGATACACAGGGTGTTTCTCTCGGGAAGGGAGTTGTCAGGGCAAAGCCAGCCTAAATATAGGGGCAAGGGGCCTCATATATAGAGATATTGTAAGTTCAAAAGATATTCCGCATCAAGGCGAAAAACCTACGTGAATTGCACTTCTCTGTGAAGCTGGAAAAAACACACGTGGTGTATATCCAGCTTCAGCGCAGGGACCCAGGGGAGAAACGGTATGTTAGATAAGGTCTAATCTCATTTAATTTATACAGTAGTCGCGAGTCTTACGAGACGTAATCGGTTGGTGGCAGGATATCGTCACGGCCAGTTGAGAAACGAGATTCTAAAAGATAGAAATGTCTATCATGACAATGACTGGCAGAAACGAATCGGTTGACTCGACAAGTGAAATCACCGTTAAGTCACGCGCGAGATGACTTGTATTGATTCTGTCTCGATATACGCAATCTCCCACCGTTTTGACAGATGGACGGATGAGCGTCCGTCCACCTGACAGTTTAGGGTAAAAAGTATATATACCTTGAAGAGCAGAGCATTAGACACACACTTGGGGTCACACACACGTTGGTGAAGTCCAGGGCAGGCGGACTCTGTTTCCTGGCATAAGGGTACCTTCGATCACAGGACCCTGAAACGGCTGGAATCGCCAGAGAGGGCATTCCACGACTGATTTAGCTTAAGGTTGATAGGCGGCTAGAGTGCCAAATTCATTGAGAAGGAAAACCCAGGTGGAACGTTAAAGTTTAGATTGTCGAGTAGCAGGTATCGTCCTGCAATAGTCAGAAGTGTAGGTTAATTGTATTGTGCGTATTAACCCTTTGAAGCGTCAGACTGATTGCGTTCCGAGTAGTTTGTTTTGCTGTCGAAGCATCATAATACCGACTGGAGATCGATGTGAGTGACAATTTCGCCCTAGCACAAAAAGGGGCATTTGTGAATCGTGAATTCAACCAGGAACGGTGAATATTTCAATAGGACTTACACGGAGAACTTTCAAAAGTCACATAAGGTATGAGTAGACAATATCTGACCCAAATCAGAAGTACGGTGGTTTTATAGATGACGAACATTGCTTGTCGGAACCCTCCGACAGCCAGGGGTACAGTTACGCGCAGACGTTGACATTTGAGCCTAAGCGGGTGAAGCTCTTATGGCGAGCTCACAGTAGTAACATTTCAGATCTGTGAAGCTCTTATGGCGAGCTCGTGGTAGTAACATTTCCAGTGTGTAGACTATAGTGCCAGTACGGGGCTATAGAATGACTATATGATTGTTGAGAATTATTTAACCCTAGCAACTAAATTTCTGTGAAAAGAATCGAATTGTTGATTGTTGAAATATTGAAACGGCTTTATTTTTATGTGTAAATAAAAGAATCGTTGTTACTTTAAGTCATTCTTTCCATTACACAGCCTGAAGTGATTAGGAGTCACACCTAACGGAAATCGAACCTATTTCAGGCCAATTTGGCAGAGAAGGAATCACGGCGTTGGTCTAACTCAGCTCCCTGCGCCGAGTTCGCGACACTTGGATTCCGACCCTCCACGTTGGTCTAATTTTCCCGCAACTTCCTCAGCGGGACTAAATAACCCCACGTCAGCCCAGGCCTTATGGGGCCTCAGGTGTCCTGACAAGGATGCCCGCCGAGAATTTTCCCGATGGACCATACGGCCAGTCCGCCTCTGTTCAATAATAACGAGAAATAATGTTTTGCTTGATAATTATATAATTTGCAATACGAACCCAAATTCATACATCGTATCGTTGGCGGCTTTCTGCTTCATGTCGTCGGTGACTTTGTTGATTAGTACTTTGGCTAAGTCGGGAGAATGGTTGAGAAATCCAGTCATGGAATACAACTGATCGGACTCTGTGACGGCTTTAGCTATGCATTTTGTTGTTCTATATGTGGAACATCTCTAGAAGATTCACTCATCTTTTTTTTTTTCAAATTTGTATAAAATGATGAATTATCAAAAAATAATGAAAAGATTGACAAACTTACTCTGTGTATCATGTTGACCAAACATAAATTGGCCAAACGGGAAATGGTCAAAGAAGGGTTGGCCAAACAGGAATTGGTCAACGAGGATTAGTAAAACTGGGAGACACCCCGTTTACACCATTCGATGCTCAGTTCTGTATTCTTCCAAATTTCATTTTGTCTCTTTTAACGAATGACGTGTTTTCACCTGCATAAATGACGTAATCCCCAAGAAGAACAGTATATACAGTACAGTCGTCGTGGATTGGTCGTAATTCACACGTGGGCAGTGATGCTCACGCATGCGTTTACTCGGAAATAAAAATCAACATCATCAAAATTTTAATTAATGAAGCACCGGGTTGTACCCGGTGCTTCATTAATTATAATTTGATGATTATTCCAATAATTAGTATTTGAAATCTTATAATATTGCGACCGAGGAAATATTTCCCACCCGCGGGAAGTGACCAGTCCACGATGGACGTACTGTATGTTTATTTGGAAGGGTAGAGTCAGTTGTGTGGCTTTTAAACGGACTACACGCGTAACGGAACAAGAATAACAAGGAAATATCCGTGCATTGCATTTGCGCTCAAAGAAATGGTCATGAATGTCACCCGTGTATACATCATGAAATCTCTTCATCTTTTTCCATCGTGTCCGTTTAAATCCCCGTACACTGATAGCAAAATATCGAAATTTCAAGAAGCAAATTTTTCAAATAATCTAACTGCGAATTTATTTAACCAATTACATCTTGTTTGGCAGAGCTCAATGATAAGCTAGGCTCTATTAAACAAGATTTAATTGGCTAAATTCCCAGTTGCATTGTGGGAAAATACTGATGATTGAAATGTTGATATTTCCTCATCAGTGTGCGGATGCTTAACCATAGAGCTTAACGGACATGACAACCGTTACTTATTCCAGGTTCCCTATTCGACATTCGTTATCAACCGAATGTCGAATAAGGGTCTGGGAATAAGGAACGGTTATTAAGTCCCCAAAACTGATGTAGGGTTTGAAAATGTTGAATTTTATACTCCACATTCCAATTTTGTACAACAGTGTAAAACCATTTGAGAGGAGACACTATTATTTCCATACATGATTATCCTTTTTTTCATTTTTGGGCAGATGGAGCCCTGTGACTCAGTGGTTACGGCATTGGTCTTCAAATCGAAATTTCCATGATTCGATCCGCACATAGGGTAACTGTGTTGTGTCTTTGGGCAAGGTACTTAATCACGACTGCCCTAGTTGGGACGCGGTGGCGCTATGTTCTAAGGTGTACAGCACGTTCATGATGCACTTGCCTTCAACCAACGCTTGTGCGGAGTTATTACACTGGGGAGCCTGGCAGTTGTTCGTCGCTTCTCGGTGGAGTGGTTCTTTCCTGGTACACCAGCTTTCCCAACCTGCAAAACTGCCCGACCCGATGTGACCCCGACAGTTAAAAGTGTCGTTAAAACCCCAATACAAAATCTACGGGTAGATAGACTTTGGTGACAAATTTCCGATGTGAACAGACAGAATTCTGCAGGCCGAAATGATTTTTGTGTATCTGGCAATGGAATACATGAACAGCTGCTCATTCTGAAAACTATTCGCATATCCAGTTACGTCAAATTAGACATCCTAATGGGTTCTCCCTCTCAAATGGGATGATCTTGATCTCATTGGCTATGTACTACAGTTCTGAAGGTTTAACCCTTTACCCAACGTAACGGCGAAAACCGGCCAGCGCTATTTTCAAAAATCGCCAATTTTCAAAATATTTTCATTTTTTGTCTCAAAAACATAGGTTATGACCCCTCGTTGGAACGAGCTCGTCGAGCTCGTTCCAACGAAGGGTCATAACCTATGTTTTTGAGACAAAAAATGAAAAAAATTGGTTATTCAAGAATTTTTTTTGCAAGAGTCGTCTGCTTTTCATGTTGGGTAAAGGATTAACTACATTCATTTCCAATTTTGATATCCCAAACCTTATTTTCTGTTACATCGGTGGCATGATTTTTAATTTGACCAACACATATTTTCTTAACAAACATTGCTCATTGGGCTCCCAAGGCCAGATAATGATTATCTTAAGCCTCCATTTGTATGGACGATGAAGAATTCCGGTCAGAATATTCTAGTGTTGTCCGTTTTACTCAATCAATTATCTCTATCGGCAGATATCCAAGGTAGCACCTGCGGTAGTCCAAACTTGGACCCACAGTCCGTAATATAATTTTTGGCGTTGGTACGGCCTGTAGGTCCAACGCTCGATCTCCGTGGTGTACTATACAACCAGTAAACGATTTACTTGCAGGTCTATCTCGCCTCGTGAGAACAATATGGCATATCCAGAAGCTTTGTGTTATTATGTGACCGAAAGAAGGATAATTGTAAAAAACAAAAACCTCAATGTCGGAAGCGCTTGGTCACCGTATTGTTCAGAAACGAAAGATTCATATCATCGAAGTGGTTCGAGAAAATGAAGTTGGCAGCCATGTTTTGTATTTTTAAACATAATGACGTCATTCCTTCCTTAAGCGATTGGTTGCAATCAGGGAAACCCTGTTTGTCCGATATTGTAAGGTTAATTTCTCAAAGATCAGTGGGCTTAGGCCTTTGATATTGCATATGTAGGTTGTAGAGGACTATCAGAACAGTATTTAACCCTGATACTACGATTTTTTTCCAAATTTCACCTAAAAGTTTCTGCCAAATTTTGTAAGAATTTGCGTTTAGGTGTTGTAAGAATTTGCGTTAAAGTCAGCTTTTGTGCAGATTGTGCTGCTTTAACTTCTCATTACTGTTGATTTTCATATTTCAATAACAACTGTACGTATTAACCCGATTGTATGCAGAAATTTAACTGCAATTTCTTCTTCTTTCAGTAAAAATTTCCATGCTTTTCTCGAACTTAGTCAATTTTAAGTTTTTAAAGTTTCTGTTTAGGTGACTTGTGTTTCTATGTGTCTTTCCAGCCGATTAATATTCTACACTTGGATTACTGAACTCCATTGCAGTAATATTTAACCCTCGTTACATGCATATTTGAGGAATTTGAGCTTGATTTTCTGCCCAAACTTGTAAGAATTTGTGTTTAGGTTTAAGATTTTGCGTTAAAGTCATCTTTTGTGCACATTGTGGTGCCTTCACTTATCATTACTCTTTATTTTTGTCTTTTCAAAAACTACTTTAGGTATTAACCCTACTGTAAACAGAAATATGACTGATTTTTTTTTATATCCAATGATTCTATGTTGAATTGATTTATAATAAATGCAGAAATATAGACTTTCCAACGCCATCACATAAACCACATTAATCATTTGATGCCTAGTTAATGATTTATATTAACTAAATATTAGGCATGTTACATTGGAACGACATTATCAAGCGCGAATGAGCGTTGGGATGTAACATCCCTCTTGTTTTAGTATATAATTTCCAATGAGTCGCAATTTCACATGAAATTTCTGAACCGAATTCACAAAAATCGATCTGAGCCGAGGTTTACCAAGGTTCAGATAAATTTTAATGAAAGAAGTTCAGCAATTTCATGTCAAATCGTGACTAAGTTGAGATTCTTTTTAGCCGCGACTAGCAGCTCTATAAGTGGCAATGTCTGTCTGTCTGTCTGTCTGTCTGTCTGTCTGTCTGTCTGTCTGTCTGTCTGTCTGTCTGTCTGTCTGTCTGTCTGTCTGTCGGTCTGTCGGTCGGTCGGTCGGTCAGACGGTCGGTCTGTGACCAACGAGTTTCAAAACTCAATAACTTTTGAAATACTTGATGGAATGACTTTATATTTGGCATATAAGTGTATCTTATTGATGTCTAGCCACTGCTTAATGCATGTGTTGTTCCAAATATTTTTCGTGGAGTTATGGCCCTTGATGAACTTAGAATGTCGGACGGTCTGTCTGTGACCAACGAGTTTCAAAACTCAATAACTTTTGAAATACTTGATGGAATGACTTTATATTTGGCATGTCAGTGTATCTTTTTGATGCCTAGCCACTGTTCAATTCATGTGTTGTTCCAAATTTTTTTCTTGCAGTTATGGCCCTTGATGAACTTAGAATTTTGTGAAATTGCACCACCCGTCGCTGCTACGGCGTCGATGTCGCGATTTTTTTTATCATATATTGTGTAATTAACCTTTTAGCTAACGAAAGAACTAAAACGGGAAAACGCTGTTCACAAAAATCAATAGCCAATCTTTATAATTTTTTTCCATTTTTTGGCCGCAGAAATATGGCTTATGACCCTTCAATGTAACGAGATCGTCATAAGCAATGTTTTCGAGAACAAATTGTAAATATTTAGTTATTGTGGAAACGTATTCTGTAAATGTCATATGCTATTTTGTATTAGGTGGACAGTTAAACCTTTGAACACTAGAGGTCGTTTTTTTCCGGCCAGCAACACGATACGCCATAACGTCATTAAATAGGATGGCTGTTCAGTAAATGTGTGGGGTAAACCAATCAATATTTTCAACGTGCAGCCCCGAGGCTGCACGTTGAAAATATTGAGTGGTCTACCCCAAATAATGAAAATGGACTCTTCTAATTGCTGCCATTGAACTGACATGGGAGATACCACTAGTGTTCAAGGGGTTAATGGAAAATAAGAGAAGATTAACTCAGTTCTACATCCGAAACCAACACATTCATAATGTTTACCGCGTCGACGTTGATTTCTGACGTCATTCCCGTATTAGACGTGTTGCTAACGATATTTTCTGTAATGAGCTATTTGATTATGATGATATGATAAATCAAGTTTTAGAGCTACCAGTTTAATTAGGTAAGAAAGTCGACGCTTGACCCAGTGTCGCTCTTACCCCTTTACCTAACATGAAAAGCAGACGACACTTGCAAAAAAAATTCTTGAATAAACTAATTTTTTGTCTCAAAAACATAGGTTATGACCCCTCGTTGGAACGAGCTCGTTCCAACTAGGGGTCATAACCTATGTTTTTGAGACAAAAAATAAAACAATAATGAAAATTAATTGACGATTTTTGGGAATAGCGCTGGTCGGTTTTGGCCGTTACGTTGGGTAAAGGGTTAAATAGTCCATCGCCTGTGTTTAGATTCACACGTCTCGAATATTTCATTTGGTCGGAAAAGCGAACCTGCTTTTAAATCTAAAAATACCCTAAACATTCATTTTCTTCGAATCAATGCAAGAAATGTCGTTCAATCGAGACTTGATGTGACAGATTTTAAGTCATTACTATTAAGAATGAATAGTCACCTCAGACGTAGTTTTATGATTGCGCGCAGTTCCACCGGTTGTCAAGGTGATAGCTTAAAGTAGCGATTTTCTTGTTTAAAAGTTTAAATATTTTCGATAATATTTCTCACTGGGCTAAACATAAAACGAAAAGATAGGTGTCTGGCGAACCTCGAAAACCGATTTGTCACTTAAAGAGACCAGCAAAAGTTCACGCGCTGCTAGTTAAGCACTAAATTTAATGACCATTATTGCGCATTTGTTGAACTCCACGTGGGGTATCCGATAACTGATCAAAGCAGTTCTCTCCCATAATTGTTATCTGTGTAATTATGACCACTTAATAGGTGGTTGTTGTAGAAAACAGTACATCCCATATGTTCTGGACACACACCCATATTACGCAGCTAGCCTGTCTCCGAAATGTCAAAAGATACCAACATGCGAGTCTTTTAAACGAACTTTAAAGCGAGTGTTAAATTAAGATAGATCTACGCGGCCAAGTTCAAGAGAAGCGATTAACTGAGAATAAATGTTCTGGCTATCTAAATAAAAATCGGGGGATTTCTTGAAAAATTCATTCCAGCCAAGTCCAGTCGGAAGGTGTGTAATTCTGTGGGTCATTGCGAGTAGATGGGGGGAGGGGGTGTCCCATGCCATAGGTTAGAGGAGGTGCCGCATCGGTGCGAAAGTATAGGCACGTTGTGAAGTAGGGGAGCCACAGAGCCCATATTTAGAATAGGAGCAGTCGCGGGCCAAGTCGGTGGCCATATGTGAGAATAGGATCAGAAACACGAAGTACGAGCTTAGGGAGCTATTTGCATTTAGGTAAACGGCATTACCTATTTTAGAAGGCAAGCCATACATAGGCAGAGTAGGCTTTGTCTGTATGAACATTATTCTGAGACAAACGTAAGGGGTAGTTTAACCCCATTGGTGGTGACTGCTTGTGTGAAAAGCGTCAAGTAAAGTGACAATAAGCTAGTGGCCGTGCGACGGCAGTAGTGAAGTGACATTCCGTCATCTGTTAGAGGAGAGGTGTCCGATAAAGTGACAATACGCTAGTGGCCGTGCGACGGCAGTGAAAGGGTGAAGAGGAGAGGCGACCAAGGAACCAATACCAGCGAAGAGGGAAAAAACAGCGACAACAGAGAATGCGTGTCTGCAAGTGACTCAAAAACTGTGGTTAGGGGGTGATTGATGTTTTGTATTCTTATTCTTATAGATTCCATGGAAGTCACCAATTATCATATTTATTTTTCTTATATATGTATTAAAATTGTTGTTTTCAGTGAAGCCCTGTTGATTTATGCTTTTCAAGGAAAGGTTATTAACCCCTTCAGGATAAGAACCACCCCTAGGGGCGCTGTGGCTCAGTTGGTAGAGGTGCAGGCTGCAAGCCGAGAGGTCCTCGGTTCGAATCCCATCTGCGGCAACCGCGTTGTGTTCTTGGGCAAGACACTTCACTCCCATTGTCCACGTGGGGGCACGGTGACGTTGTGTACTAAGGCGTACTGCACGTTGATGGTGCACCTGTCTTCAACCAATGCCAGCCCTGCTTATGTGGAGTTGGTGTGTTGGGGAGCTGACAGTTGCTCGCCGTTGCTCGGTGCTTCTCTCCGGGTACTCCGGCTTCCTCCACCCGTACAACTGCCACGGTCATGGTGAGCCATTCTGCAGAAATATGTGACCTTAAACACCAATAAATAAATAAATAAGAACCACCCCAACAAAAGTGAAACGGGCGGGTTCGTCACGGGGAGACATACGTTCACGCACAGATTCAGGCGACACTCCTTGAATTTGGCTGAATACGCGGCATGAATCTATTTCCCCCAGCAACGAAAAAGCCCCGGTTTTCGAAACCACCCCAATTGGCATTGGCACATGTAAAATACGTTAGAAACTAATACTCGAGAGTTTCTCACTAAAAGTTCTCGGGAAGTAAAGTCTTTGCCTCTAGCGCACTACTGGCGAAAACGGGGATGCGCTGCCCCTTGCCCCCAGCCTCAACGCAAGGGGTCAGCTGCCCCATGCTTCCGCTGCCCTTGGTAATGGATCAATATCGCAACTAAATTTCGTTATTTTAAGTTTTTCATTTTTCTTCTTTGCCGACTCAAAATTCCTTGCAGTGTCCATCATGCATGTTTTTTTTTTATGTTATCACTGGCGAAGCACCGAAGACGTCAATAATATTCTCAATGTAACTAAAGACAGTTCACTCTTGGATGCGTATGGTAGGTTTATCAAAGGGATATTAACTGAATCCCTACAATAACAAATGCTTTGTTCTCGTGTGATATGAGTGACGTGTGAAAGAAGGTGATTTACTGAAATTATATGGTTTCAGCTTTGAACCAGTTCTTACAGTTGAAAATATAATTTTCTCAGAAAAAAATCAGAATTTTCTATTGCAAGGGCGTAACGAGTGCAGTTTTTTAAATAGCGAAACTGTGGTAAATGCACTTTTATTTTAAGTGAAAGCTTTTACATCCTATGATGTCCTATATAGGACTGTCACGATTAATCGATTAGTCGATTGTTGATCGGTCACAGCGAAATCGATTAGTATTTTTTGTTGTCGAATAATCGGTAAATTTTATCCCGCTTTAGACGTTTAATAATTAAAAGAAAATTTTATGAAAAAACTATTGTTTCTAAAGGTAAAGAGTTAAGAACATCGATGTTAAACCCCAAGAAGCCGTTGGAAGCACTTGTCTGTCAGGTGCATTCATCAGAGCTTTGATGTTCTGAACTTTGGAACCGTCAGTGTAATAATCAAGACCGGTCGGCAGTTGCGAAGTTCGCAACTGCCGACCGGTCTTGAATATTACACTGGCGGTTCAAAAGTTCAGAACATCAAAGCTTTGACTGTACCTAAAAAAGGATCTTCTTCGTTGTTTACCGGAGGTAGGTCAACTAACTTGAACTTCATTTTTTTATCGACGTCAGAGAGAGGGAGAGGGGAGGTCATCTAGGTACGATTAATCGATTGTGATCGATTATTTGGGACGATTAATCGATTCCTAAATTAAAAATTCGTGACAGCCCCAGTCCAATATTATGTCCAAAATCGATGCTTCATTAATTTTCTATGAAGTTGGGTGATAAACTCAAGATTACATTGCAAAACGCATCTCGAAATTTTCTATGAAGTTGACTGACAAACCCAAGATTACATTGTTTGTTCCTTTGGTTGTTTATTGGGGTCTAGAGACACTTTAAACTAGGGATCTGCGAATCACAAATTTCTTTTCGAATCGAATCTCGAATCGAATCGTGTCTCTGATATAGACATCGAATCGAATCCCGAATCGAATCTTAAAAGACAAGTTATTTCATATTGCATCAAACGGAAGTTACGGAACACTGTGATGACCCTTACGCGACGGAGTGAACACCTTAAACACCAATAACTAAATATTCTCTGTAGCACCGTCGCTGAAACAGCTAGGCCTATATATGTCCATAGTTTTAGTTTTTGAAGGCCTAACTTGTTACTATTCACGTTCTTAAGAACGTGAATAGTAATAAGTTAAGCCTTCAAAAACCAAAACTATGGATAATGTTCTGGGCCAAATTCACACCTTACCTAACAATTAAACATTGTCAATTACTCAAATAAATAGGAATTGAGCCTACATGAATGAATTTTCTAATGACAGTTTTATCCTATTTTTGTTGGAAATGTAATAAATTGAAGTTAGTACGAGAGATTCGAAAAAATCGAATCCTGAGACTGATCCGGGATCGATCTCGAAGCATACGTATGGTATCGATATCGAATCGAATTTCGAATATTCGCAGGACCCTACTTTAAACAACCAGGGTCACATTATTTTGGGCAGTTTTGCGGGTGGAAGACGCAGGAGTACCCACATCGAAACACAGAGCAGCGACGAGCAACTGTCAGACTCCCCAAATTACTAACTCTGCACGAGCAGAGAAAGCAGCTGTGGAAAGCAAGAGAACCATCGCAATGTTAGTACACTGCAAAAAATATAGGTTCTCTTTAGAATCAAAACTGGTTCTAATCTTGTCCCTGAGATGGAACCAGTTCTGTTTAAACAGTATTTATTTCAAATCAAATAAATTTATAAAGATTAACATTAAATATTAACAGAATTAAACATAAATAGATGGGGTTTCAGCCGTAAGTTTAGAGCTTATACGAGGTTGTCTCAAATCATTATTAAGCAAAGGAGATATGAACAGTTGGCATATCGAACCAGTTTTGGTTCTGTACAGAACCAAAACTGGTTCGATATGCCAACTGTTCATATCTCCTTTGTTTCAAAATGTATGGCGACTGCGTTGAATAAGCTTCAAGTTTACTGCTGAATCTACTTCAGTTCATGTAATATTCTGTTAAAATTGAATGCTAATCTTGGTAAATTTATGTGATTTGAAATAAATACTGTTTAAACAGAACTAGTTCCATCTCAGGGACAAGGTTAGAACCAGTTTTGGTTCTAAAGAGAACCTATATTTTTTGCAGTGTACGTCTTAATACTCAGTGATACCCTGCCCCAACGCGGGCAATCGAGATGAAGCGTCATGCCCAAGGACACAACGCAGTTACCGCTGGTCAGGATCGAACCGTTGACCTTTCGGTTTAAAGTCCAGTGCTCTGACCACAGAGCTAAAGCATTCCCACTTGATTACATTACTCTCCACTTGATTACATTACTCTCCAAAGATGAACCAGAGGTTCATTGACTGAAATACCGCTTCTGTTTCTTGTGATCTTTGGCAATACAAACGTTTCTCCCGTGTGTTTTTTGATATGAGCCGCTCAGCTGGAATCAACTTTAAGCTACGGTCGCATCGACGACGCTGCTGGCCGTTAGTCGGCGTTTCCTGAATTATCTTCTTTTTTTTTTAAATCTGGCGTTTCTCCAAGTTTCATTTCAAACTTGATGAAACGTAGGTATCTACGTTAAGCTAACGCTAGATGTAGGTTTAGCCTACGCATGTCTACGTCTAAAAAGTAAGATGTAAGTTCGCTTGAAGTTTCTCTACGTCCAGATTGTACGTTTCATGCGCGTTTCATGAAGTTTGGGTCACGTTAGGGTGAAGTTTGCAAAGTAAGTGTTACGTTTCTTCAGACTTTTCATACGTTTCACACGTTCGGTTGACACACGAGGTACGTTAGGTGTAAGTTTGTGGCGTTCATCTTTCTTTTACCCTACGTTTTCCACGTTTTCCACACGTTTTAAGACGTTTGCAAAGTACAATGTACGTTTAGCTGACGTTTAACCCGTTTGGGGCACGTTTCTAAAGTACATACTACGTCAATCCTACGTTTATTTTTCAAAAAAAAATTCTTTTTTTTTTTCTTTTTCCCTCACGTTTGCACCAAGTTTGGTGACGCTTGGTCTCTGAGTATATATATTTCGCCAACTCTCGATGACATTTCATTTGTGAATGTGATGCTGAAGATAATACATCAGAATACCCAAAAATATTTTTGAGATTTCTACATTTTTTGTTGAAAAATGGCAAATGATATGATACAAGTTGGACGTGTGTTACAAGCTGTTATGCATGTACAACAAGAGGGGCTTAGCCCTTACTTTACAAGCGTAGATTAAACTTCATGCTTACTTTGTGAAACGTGATATTTACTTTCAGAAACGCCGAGTAGGTGTTGGGAAAATTATTTTTTGTCATAACTGATCCACTGCGTTTATGTCAAGTTTGAAAAGTACAGGCTACGCTCACAAAGTACAACGTACGCATGTAAAGTACAGGCTACGCTTTCACTACGTTTTGTCAGGTTTTTAAGGTCACCGGGTACAAACGCCACGTTTGGGGCGTAATTTTAAACTCTTGAAAAGTTTGGAATTTTGACCCTACGCTCGCAATCATCTCCACGTCTCATCTCGCTTGTTGAAGTACAACTGACGCTCCCCTACCGTTTCTCAACGTTTTGACAAGTTTGTTTCCATTTTCAGACGTAGGGTTGACGGCACGTTGGTGGGACCGTAGCTTTAGAATGAAGACAAAATTACCTTTAGTTTTGCCGCCATCGAACGACGAGCAACACAAGAAGTTCAAGCGTTGGTTTTTCTGCCAGTTTGGCCATCATCTGAGGAATCGCTGAATAGTTTCGAACGAAATGTCGTCAGTCAAAAGATGCTAGTGTTAGGTGAACAGATAATAAAGTACTCGTTTTTGTATCTCTGTCCGTTTGTTTGTCCCTTCGTAATCAGTGTCAGTAACAGGCCTGAAAATAAGCCGCCTGACATTTGCAGAATGAGGTCCCCAGAGGGTGAATTTGATCATGCTATCCTTTACAGTGGGCCAATTTATCCTCTGGGTACCTCATTCTGTTTAGGTTTGAGACCCTGATTCAGACTGAGGTTCACAGAGGGTAAATTTAGTGATGCTACCCTGCTATGCAGGGTAGCATCACTAAGTTCACCCTCTAGGGACCTCATTTTGCAGATGACAGTCTGCTTATTTTCTGGCTTGTCAACTTTGTAATGATAAAACCTTCTGTTATGGTGACATGATGATGAAATACTGTGATGTAACACACTGATGGAAAGAGCTTTATGAGGCCTTTCCAAATGTGTATTACATCACAAGCTAAATAAAAATTGATTAAAAATCAGCTATGCAGGGTACCATCACTAAATTCACCCTCTGGGGACCTCATTTTGCAGACGTCAGTCTGCTTATTTTATGGCTTGGTCAGTAACCAAGCAAACTGATCAAACAATACATTACAGTCGTTGTGGACTGGCTGTGTGCAATCCACGTGTGGACAGTGTTGTCCACGCATGCGTTATCAGGTAATAAAAAATCAACATCAACAAAATTTCAATTCATGAACAACCGGGTTGTACCCACCCGTGAAAAGTGACCAGTCCACGACCGCCGTACTGCTGGCGGTGATCAAATATTCTCGACGATCGCATTTTTAGCTGCAGATGAAAGATGGGTAGCTCATAAGATACTGACGCTTATTTTTCTGATCTTTCATTTGTTTATTAGTCCGTCATTCGTTTGTAATCAAACGTTCACAACTGTTGTTACTCTCAAGACCTACATGGCTGATTCATGGTTATTATGGTCGGTTGATAGATCCGGGCTCGTAACAATTTTAAGATTTCTTCGATTTTTCTCAAAGATGGACAGTGGCGTAGATAGCTTTTCGCTGGCGGAGGGGCAAGCCCCAAATTTTCCGACAGACCGAAAATTTTCCGACAGTGTAACAACAACAAAAACCCAAACAAACAGAAAGAATCTGTTGTTTACTGCAAATGTACTGAAAATTGGTCTTTTTTACCCAATATTTACCCAAAATGGCATGGTTTTATCCACAAAGCCAGCATTTTAATGTTATTAGGCATAAATTCGCCTAAAAATGGTCCCAAAAATTTCCGACAAAACTTCTGGTGGGGGGTCTCCGCCACCCCCCACGCCCCCCCCCCCCCCCCCCCCCCCTTTATCTACGCCACTGAAGATGGAACGGAAAATAAAGGTCGGTATTGCCAAAAGTAGTTTAACCTTTTACCTAACATGAATAGCAGACGACACTTGCAAACAAAATTCTTGAATAACTAATTGTTTTTGTTTTTTTTGTCTCAAAAACATAGGTTATGACCCCTCATTGGAACGAGCTAGACGAGCTCGTTCCAAAGAGGGGTCATAACCTATGTTTTTGAGACAAAAAATGAAAAAAATAATGAAAATCAATTGGCGATTTTTGCGAATAGCGATGACCGATTTTGGACGTTACATTGGGTAAGGGGTCAATGCGCTACGTTCACTGTAATATTTTACGGTGGGAGTAGCAGCAGCTTTCTCCAGGACTTTTATTGCATTTTCAACGGAAATTTATACAGTGTATACCTCTGATTTTTGACGAGATATGTTCGACTATGGATTTTATAGTCAGCGAATTTAACCTTGGCATTCGAAATGCTGTGCCCCTGCCGATTTCTGTAGCTACTTTAGGAGCCCTATTAGTACAAACTACCAAAGTAGCAGTAACAGTTCTACAGGTATACCAGTGTTAACCCTTTGCCTAACGTAACGGCCGAAACCGACTAGCGCTATTCACAACATTACCGTTCAATTATCATTATTTGTTTGGTCTCAAAACATAGTTTATGACCCTCATTGGAACGAGCTCATCGAGCTCGTTCCAAAGAGGGTCATAAGCTATGTTTGTGAGGCAAAAATTGAAAAAAATAGTTATTCAAGAATTTGGATTGCAAGTGTTGTCTGCCTTTCGTGTTAGATAAAGGGCTAAGGTAAGGACCCGGCGAATTTCAAATTTCGAATCGAGTCGTTTCCGAATCGAATCAGAAATATAGTATCGAATCAAATCTTGAATCGAATCTCGTGACTCTTTAGTTGTAAATATTTCACCTTTTGACAGCCGTAAACATTGCCAGTATCAAACACAGAATTGAAAACAACGGCGACCCGCCTGTTTTGGTAAAGTAAAGCGGAATACTCCAGAACGGAATCACGGTAGTTAAGGAAGCGGAACCTCCATGGGAACTAGTATCATCAGGACTTCTGTACAATAGATCCGTTGATATAAGAATTTAAGAGGAGACACTTGGTATGAATTCGAGAACATCTCGAAAATCAGCGCGACTTGCATCGAATCGAATGATCGGTTTGAATTTCGAGAAGTCACCAATCGAACACGTCCATTACCGAGTGGGCCTAACAACTAGGAAGAGGTTATGCTGTCTTTTAACGAACTAAGCCACCGGATAACATTCCCTGTTGCCTAAAATCAGAGATTATCTCAAACAGGAATAACAGAATCCGTCCGGTGACAGTATTTATTTATTTATTTATTTATTTATTTATTTATTTATTTATTTATTTACTGGTGTTTAAAGCCACATACTTATGCACAATGGCTAATCATGACAGAGACAGTTTTACGGCTGGAGGAAGCCGTAGTACCCGGAGAGAACCACCGAGCAACGACGAGCAGCTGCCAGCTCCCCAACGTCGCAACTCCGCACTGTAGCACGGGCAGGGTTAGATTGGTTGAAGACATGTACACCATCGACGTGCAGTACGCCTTAGTTCACAGCGTCATCGTGCCCCCATGTGGACAATCGGGGTTAAGTGCCTTACCCAAGGACACAACGCGGGAGTCCGAATCGATCGCTCAGACGGTCACCCATCCAAGGACTAACCGGGCTCGACGTTGCTTAACTATGGTGATCTGACGAGAATGGGTTACCGCAACGCCACCGCGCCCCGTCCGTTGCCAGTAAACTATGGCCAAACTTGTGAGAGCAGCTTCTCCAAATTTTCAGTGTTAGTTGCAGGAAATCTGCCGAACATTCATTTTGTTTGAACTCCTGAAAACGTTTTTAACCCTTAAGAACCTTGGCGTTTGTAATAAATATGTACAAAATGATCAAAGTTTGAAGAGGTGTGAAAACGTCAGAAATGGCGACCAATCAAAAAACTAAAACACAGCAATTTCCTAAGTTTTTTTTAGCTCTACGGCATACTAAAATGTAAAAAAAAAAATCCGACTTATTTTAATTTTTGACCCTATATGATCCTGTAGATTTATACCATGATTACCTATTCTACTATATGTATAAAGCCTATGATATAAATTTTAGCTTTACACACCAACCGTGATGAACACACCAGCAATGTGATTTCAGTAGTTAAAATTTACACCTACAGTGGAACTACACCCAAGCTGACCTTTGGTGACCTCGCCTTGAATGCAAACTTGTCTAAATTTATCATTCGTCGCCTCGCAAAAATTGAAATGAAAGCGGCAATTTTTTATTACGTTTTAAATTAAGTAACCTCATAAGATACCAAAAACTAACAAACATGCATTGTCTCATGTAAATAAATCATCCATAACTCGAAATAGTATGTTATTATGTTATTAAAATGAAAAAGACTCTGAGATTTGCGCGTTTCTTTTTCTATTTCGTTTTTGCGATAAAGTTAACAGCGAAAGCACCGCCCACTGGTACTCATGTAAATAAAAACCGATTCGCACATATGTACGTCAAATGCTCAGTAAAATCGAAAAAAATAATAGCGACTCTTAATAATGTGGCGATCATGGTATAAATAAAATATACCCATAGTAGCTTGGTGTACCAAATGTTCACCACTCGTGGTGAAGTGGTGTTAACTGCGCGCCAAAGGCTCGCGGTGAACACCACATCACCACTTGTGGTGAACATTTGGTACACCAAGATACTGTGGGTATATTCTAGATATAACCTCGGAGTTCGCCATAGCGGTTTGGAATTCTCTAGGACGAGAGTACATTTTTAGATATGGTTCTTATACGGAGTTATATTTCCAAAATTTCAGAAAGATAGGCTAAAAAATGAGCTGACAATTAAAATGATTTAAAAAATCGTAGAATCTGGCTCCTCCCAATCAAGGATGGAAACGATAAAAAGTGAAACCGGATGGATCAACTTCAGGTAACCAGAAATATGCGATGTTTCAAAGACGTATCTTTCAGAACTGTGGAGCTGTGCGTGTCATAAAATCAGCGTTCTTAGTAATAATTTTTTTCAAATTTGATTTTGACGTAAAACCGTCAAAACTGCGTAATCTCGAAAAACAAAGATACATAGAGAGTAATCGCTTGACTGGACTGGTTACGTGAAATGAGAAGCGAGAGACGTTGTACAAACACGAGTGCGCGAATGCGCACGAGTCTTTTACAATATAGTCCCTCGCCTCGAATGAATTATTTCACGTAACCAGTCCAGTCAAGCTATTACTCTCTATGTATCTTTGTTTTTCGAGAAAAACTTTTTTTTTTCAACAGCTTAATTTGAAAATTAGACGGTCAGATGTCCCCGGTGCGTTAGTTAAAGGGTTAATATGCCTTACGACTGCACGCTGAATGTATTTGCTGATTTGTTTCTCGACGCCATTCATCCGCCATCTAATATAATTACTATCATTTATGATTTTGGCGCATGAAATCTCCGAGTCTTCTTCAAAAATTTTAAAAATTACATAGCGCATGTCGTCCCTCACAATGGCTTCAAATTGCTGCTGGTATTCTAATAATAGTGGAGCCGCTTGTGATTTTGATTTCTGTCTTTCTCTTGATATCAGCATGAGATTTTATTTTGAAGATTTTTCTGCATTAGAGTCACGTATTTCATACGAGGAAGAGAAACAACAATTCATTTCCGAACAGGTTCTTGAAAAACAGAAAGATCGACTGTCGAGTATCCAAGACCTGTAGTTTCCTGGTCTGTGAGAGAGGTTTAGAATCTGAAGGCGTTTGAATCAGGAACTTATCACAGACGTTTGTTCACGAACAAATTAATTAACACTTCATTAGTGGCTGATATATCCGTCGCAGCTGAAAATATAAAACTGTGGGTGGGTGGATGGATGGGTGGGTGGATGGGTGGGTTTTGTGTGGGTGGATGGATGGTTTTTTAATGGGTTTGTTTGGGTTGGGGATGTGGGTGGGTGGGTGGGTGGGTGGGTGGGTGGGTGGGTGGGTGGGTTTGGGTGTTTGTGGGTGGGTGGGTGGGTGGGTGGGTGGGTTTGGGGTGGGTTTTGGTTGGGTGAGTGGTTGGGTGGGTGTGGGTGTTTTTTTATGGGTGGGTGGGTCTGTGGCTGGTTGGGGTTTTTGGGGTGTTAGTGGTGGATGTCCAGACGATTCGATTCGGTTCGGTTTGTGTCGCGTTGCTTCGAATATTTTGGAAACGCCGAAAGAAAAATATTGTATCTTCTTACAACCGGGTGGGTGGGTGGGGTAGGTTCGTTATCGCACGAAAACAATAAAAGTAAAAGAAAATGTTGCTTCTAACCCATCTCGTGGGACGCTAACCCTTTTAACCCTTTACCCAACATGAAAAGCAGACGACACTTGCACATAAAATTATTGAATAACTAACATTTTTCATTATTTTGCGTCAAAAACATAGCTTATTGAGCTCGTTCCAATGAGGGGTCATAAGCTATGTTTTTGACGCAAAAAAATAATGAAAATCAAATGGCTGTTTTTGTGAATAGCGCTGACCGGTTTTGGCCGTTACGTTGGGTAAAGGCTCCAGCTCTTCTTCGACCATCAGGTCTCTTGCATATGGGGGGGGGGGAGGGGGGGGGGGTCCAGTATAGGAGACCTGATGATAAAAGAAGAGTTGAAGGTGGTTCCGTTTTGACGTTAATTCTTTGATCCCGTTCTGGATTATTCTGTGTTTTTGATTGTTTCCCACACTGACAACTCGCCGTTGAATATAATACTTGAAGAGACGTGGAGACCGGCAGCATTTTCGGTTGTAAGAAGATACAATATTTACAGTTTAAAAATTCTTGAGGAGCAAATCGAGATTCGATTCGATTCGATTCGAATTTCTCTGCCGAATTCGATTTAAGATTCGATTCGACCGACAATTTGAAATTCGCAGTGCCCGAAAAGAACTTTCCACTCAGGAGTCGTGAACGGAAATTGGATCGAATAAACGCAAATCGGAAACCGAATCGAATAAACACATATCGCACGAAAACAATAAAAGTAAAAGAAAATGTTGCTTCTAATCCATCTCGTGGGACGCTAACGCCTCGTGAAATAACTCTCCGCGCGCGTCATTCGAAGGTAAAAATCGTGTTCGAATTCGAGCAGTGCACTATTGTCTATATATTATATCTCACGTGACTTCCTTGCATTCTGATTGACTGAAAGATGATACCCTATTTCGTGTAGTTTGCATCCACAGAACTGACCAGGCACTACACCCAGGCACTACACGTTTTCTATTTTTAGCACACTACTATATCAGTTTTCTTTTCATACTGGCCGAATAAAGTTGATCAGGCTAAATTTAAAAATCGATTCACAGAGGCACAACATCCACAAAACGACCCAGAAAGAAATCATTGTGGAAAAATGTATCGCTTTTCCATTGCTGAAGTCACATTTTTCGAGGCGTTTATTTTATTCCTTGAGAAGACGATCCATATCTTGTTTCGAAGAGAATGATCCACACCTGGGTACAACTTTCGTGAGAACGCGTCCGGATATGAAAAATCGTTTGTTTCGCTGCTCATATTATTTCGCTATTTAATTGTATGTTTTGGGCAGTAAACGAATAAATAATGGAATACAGTTGAATCTTTGGAGTTTGTATCCCGTACTGACCCATTCGGTAATGTATATGTGTGACAAATGTGCGGAAATTATCAAACTGCGTTGTCAATCTTCGAAAATTTTAGTTTTCATTCGCGAGTTGCGCGATTCTAGAATACACAGTTCCGTTTGGGGGAAATGTTTTGTTTACCCTTGCCGACCTATTCAAAATCTGTCTTCTGCTCATAACAATAATCCAAGTTACCCGTGTTTTGGAAGAAGAAAATGTTTTTGAAAAACTACATGGTATTTTTTTCTATATAACGCTGGTTGATAGGGCTGCTACCTTGGTAATAGATTAACAAATCGGACAGATGTTTTTCTTGATGGGTGTTCGATATAATATAAGGATAAGTGCATGTCTTGTCGTTGACTACGCCCATATAGTGCCCAGTGGTGTGGTGTAGTTTGCTCCGCTTCGCGGCGGGAACTACACCACCTCACTGGGCACTATATGGGCGTAGTCAACTCCAAGCCATGCACCATTCCTTAAATAGTTCGGACTGTGACGAACGGAATTCTGATCGAGAGTCTTGGAGAATTCAGCACTGCCTATGATAATCATTTGATAGTATAAATAATTTGGTGGCTTAGTGTTAACAGCAGACCAAAAGGGGTACATATCACCCACACAATACTACCATATCACTCCGGTATAGAAAATCCGGCAGATCTTAACCCAAACAACGTAATGTGGAATTGTACAGTGGGTATCCACAGCGGTCAACGTCTCTATGACGTCGCATGTACACATTGTCCTCATGGCGTCATTACCAACGTCAACCGTTTGGCGGGGAAAACTTTGTGAATAAAAACTTATCTTTCCCATCGTCATCTATCACATATCCATACTATATACCCAAGGCACATACATGCATAATTATATATACAATAGTATACTTTAGTATGTATATATATATACCTACTGCATATATACCTTTATCTATTCACTAAAGTGAATTTTTTGATTTGATTGGTTGATAGATACGTGGTATGAGACCATATTCATTGAAACCCACGATACGTCCGCCCAGCCACTGACAAATTTCCCATACCCAGTGGAAGCCTCGTTCCGAAATCTACAAATTGTCCATACCCCGTAGAAGACGCGTCATTCCAGTTTTACAGTGTACATGTATTATATTTTAATTTTTTATCTCCAAAATATAGCTCATGACCCCTTATTGGAATGAGCTTGTCGAGTACCCTCCAATGTCGGGTTCATAAGCTATGTTTTTGAGACAAAAAAGAAAAAATGAAATTCAATAATTTTTTTATACTAGTCATATCGGCATATTTTCACGAAAACTCTTTTGCACAAAAATTCCACAGAAACCTTGTATGGCTCAACAATGGAAGATAAAAGATCTCATGCTGTGTGTGTTCACACATGAAATAGATTGTACTTCTAAAACGGAAAGTCAATAGATAAATTTGTTACCCCGTGTCTGATCACGTGGTACGGGTTTTTACCTACCCGAAGACATCTGTATCCCATGAAGCCTTCGGCCTCATGGGATACAGCTGGCTTCGGGTAGGTAAAAACCCGTACCACGTGATCAGACACGGGGTAACTAATAATACATAAGTGTATTTGTGATATATATGTTTATCATATGCTGAGTGAAGTTTTGTACCGAGATTTGTCGCCTGAAAGAGATGCACTAACAAAGCTTCGAATTTTTACTGACAAATGGGGCCTGATTCATCCTTCCTATACTACTTGCACCGATAACGCGAATTTGTCATTTTTCTCCATGGTAACAAACTGAATTGAGCCGTTCTTTGAAAAGATATTTTATGAGAAAATATTCCTACCCAGGATGATTGTTTATTCTGTTGTCGGTGGGATTTTTCTCGATTTAAGTAATTCAACCCAGCATTTTCCGTCGACGTTTCCTTATGGTGCGTAAACTCCAAAGGATTAATTAAGCATAGAAATGATTTAAAGGCGTATTAATTATAGTTATTGGTAACGTAATCGGTTTGTTGCAGTGTGTGTTCTATGTAAACGCAGCTGGTACTCTCGTCACAAGATGGCTTTGAGTGATATTCAACAAAACACTTCACACGAAATATACACAAGTTTAGTTTGTTCTTAGTGTGCCTTTATAGGGACTCAACACAGAGAGAAAAACTTGAGCAATTATAAATCTAAACACTTTGGACAGATAGACGCCTACATTTGAATAATGAGACAGTTTCTTGCAATAACTTGATACTATCAACAAATCAATGGGAGAAAAACCAGGGACTCTGGAGCAAGAGGGGCATGTGGGTGCATTCATGTTCCTCATTCTTTATCAGCACGGGGGGTGTCGGCAGCTGAAACGTGCCATTCTCCGACTTCTGCGTTGAAACTTAATGCATGAAACACCCACTCAGACAACTGTCAATGCCATTCCCCGCGATATAAGGTGGTTTTACCATCTGTCAAACAACGAAGGTCTCCAATATATGGGCCACACAAGCTACAAATACCTCAGATTCGCTCTTACTCTTGAGTGCCTAATAATAGTACAGGGCGAAATAATAGTACAGGGTGGAACATTTCTGAAAATTAATAATAGTATAGGGTCGAATAATAGTATAGGGTGGAAAATTCCAAGATGTGAACCAGCCGTTATGATCAGAACCGTTTTTATAACACAAATGTCTGGTGTTCTTTAAGTGGTGAAGAGCTACATTACTTTAAGTTATCATAATTTTCACATGGATTTGACTTGTTGCAATTTATGGGAGAGTGCCTACAGGCACTCTCCCATAAATTGTACCAAGGCAAAACCTTATAGACTAATTAATTCTGTTTCAGCGATGGTATGAAGCACATCCACTGGGTATTAAACTTATTGCAACAGTACTTCAAAATAAAGCCCAAATATATGCTTCCAGATCATTACCAGTTAACATTTCCATTGCATACTGTGTTTGCTTGTACATGCACCTTACTAGTTTGTTTTGGTGAACTTTTTGAGATAAGCGGCTGCTCTGCACATTCGATTCCTGAAAAGTAATAATCATACAGGGCCAAATAAGGATCATACAGGCGGGAATTTTGTTCGAAAATGAATAATCATACATGTATGATTATTAGGCACTCAAGAGTAGAGAACTAAAGTTTGCAAAATGGTCTCAGGGGTGTGGGGAGCAGTCCTAATTAGGACCCTCCGACTGATGCGCTCTCCTCCCACTTCCTTTCAGAGAAGTGGGAGAGGGGGCAACGACCGGAGGCTCCTAATTGGGACTAAGGAATGCCACCAAAACCCCACACAAAGGCTTTTCAAATATCATATTTTACACCCCCCCCCCCCCCAAACTAGCTTGGACACCCCTATTATACAATCCCTGGCTTCACGCATGCAAAGAACCAAAGTAAGCGAGTCATACAACTCGTGGAACCCGATGACAAACCGATTACATGTAACCTATCTTGAATGTGATCTGAGAACATCTAAGACCCGATATATGTTTCAGGTTGATCAACAGAGGCCTTGTTTTCGGGACAAAATGCAGATCTATTCAAGCAAGGTAAGCTTTGTACGTTGGTACGCTGATATGGTTTAACTCATTGGCCTGTTGTCCTTCCTGAATCCTTGAAAATCCACTTTCCATTTTTTAAGCTCTGAGTTTCGTTTGTGTCGTTATACTCCACGTCATGGCAGAAGCTGCGCGTTTCACACCTTCGGCACTAAGACCAGAAAACGTTCAAAGTTCCGTCTGACGATCAGACCTCACAGACGATGAATGTGAAAGTATGATACAAATATAAAAATGGAAATATTTTGAAATATGTTCGATAAAATATTCTATATGAAAATATTATGCAATTATGGACTTTTGTGGTGGTGAATATGATGTGATATGAACTTAAAAAACAAAAATATATATAAGTTTGATAGGTTCATATCACAGCATATTCACCACCACAAAAGTCCATAACTGTTTCATTATTTACACCATCCTCAAAAAAAAAAAATCTTCTATTTGTCAATTAAAAGTTCAGTTATATCAAACCAGAAATACTTTTATTTAACAATAAAATAGTTATCATCTGCAGAATAACATAAAAATATACAATGTTATATGGATAACGCCGATTGAAACAGAACTAGAGAGGGGATTTCCATAAGCTATATTTAGAAAGTTGATATTCACTGGAAAACCGGTGGACATGGCTTTTTGCGTGCCAGTCACGTGTATAAGATCCAGCCAATAGAAATGTGGTTATTTAAAAAGTATATAATAATAATGAGTACTGAGTACTTTCAAGATATTTTCATCAAATCTAGTCATGGCTGCTGTTAAGCAGCCATGACTAGATTTGATGAACAATTCATCTAAATTTAACTTTAGAAATCTTTGGTGAGAATATCCACCAGATTATAAGGGGAAATCTGATTAAAAGTGCCCCAATGATACTTATATCAGTGACAAGAGAAATCCTGTCCTTGGCAGGAATATCTGCCAGCACTATGTGAGGGGTTAGTTATCCTGGGTATTTGTATTTCTAAGATTGGAATATCAGAATATCCGTAATTTCTTATGGTCGAATAACGTTTGAAATGAGGAAGCTATTGGAGGTGGTAATACCGAAGAATGAGTTCCCCACTCCTGTTTTTCTTTCCTGTCAAGAGATGTGTGGGATAGGGCGTGGCAGAGTAGGTAAAATTATTGATACTATCATTGCCAATTTGTGTTATGCAGTTGTCAGGGGTGTAAATCCTGAAGGGTGTGGGGGGTTACACCACCCCCCCCCCCCCCCCAAAAAAAAAAAAAAAAAATATTCAGATCTTCTGTTCGCAGGGCAGCGAGTAGGAAATCTGCTCGGTTACCACGGCCCTGTCAGGGAGTTATTTGCATAACAGACTAGAGCTTAACAGCTAGGACACGCTGGGCACCTGATATATCATGGTCTTGTACAACTTTCATCTCAGTTCATATGCCCTGCTGCCCATACAAAAGGAGGCCAGGGTGTCCTTGTAAATTCAACAATTCTATTTAGAATATATTCATTTATCTTCCTGTGTGGCGTGCCCTACCCTACAGGGCACCTGGTATCATATGATATGTACTGTGTGGTGATATATATGCAGGGCAATATGCGCTGACAGTAGGGCAGACTGATGATACCCCCCCCCCCCCCCCCCTTCCAAATATTTTCGGTAGTTACGGGCCTGGCAGTTGTTTCAATAGAACCACCTGTGGACTTTCGAATACTATAGATTATGCCTGAACAGCCTTCAGGAACTTCCAGGTCTTTGCGTCTTGAATATCTGAGTGTTTTGAGATTTTTGTTTTGTTTTAGATGGGTAGTGGGGAGCGGGTACCTTTGCTTCAAAAACTGATGCTTGTGTCCTTTAGCGAATGCAACGACCAAATTAATTCAGCGCATTTTAAGAAAATCGCTTTTCAGTTTTTTTCAGTTTTTGCCTAAAAACACACAGCTTATTATCCTTCATAGTAACGCACGGGGCGCCAAGGTGGGAAGGAGTCAGTGGGGGCTACATAAAACCTCCTCCCCGCCGTCGGTGAGGTCTAGCCTTCGTCGGGGAAACTGCCTCTGTGATTGTGGGCGTGCCTGGGAATACCTTAGAACCCTTGTCGGAGATGCACAAGCCCACTGTCGCTACCACTGTTGGAACGGTTTCGTTGAGCTCGTTCCAATAAGTGGGTCATAATTAATTTTTTATGTCAAAAAATAAACATATTAAGTTGTTTCAGACTAACTGTGAAAATTTCTTTTGCTGGTCGTATTAATCGAAGTGTTAAAGGGTCCTGAAAAATATTCACGTCCAGTCGTAAAATTGTATGTAATCGTAATATAATACAAAACATTCACGTCCTGTCGTAAAAATGCATATAATCGCAATGTAATACAAATATTCACGTCCAGTCGTAAAATTGCATGTAATCGTAATATAAATCAAAACATTCACGTCCTGTCGTAAAAATGCATATAATCGCAATGTAATACAAATATTCACGTCCAGTCGTAAAATTGTATGTAATCGTAATATAATACAAAACATTCACGTCCTGTCGTAAAAATGCATATAATCGCAATGTAATACAAATATTCACGTCCAGTCGTAAAATTGCATGTAATCGTAATATAATACAAAACATTCACGACCAGTCGTAAAATTGCTTGTAATCGCAATGTAATACAAAATATGCACGCCCAGTTATAAAAGTGCTTGTAATCGCAAAGTAATCCAAAATATTCATGTCTAGTCGTAAAATTGCTTGTAATCGCAATGTAATTAAAAATATTCATGTCTAGTCGTAAAATTGCTTGTAATCGCAATGTAATTAAAAATATTCATGTCTAGTCGTAAAATTGCTTGTAATCGCAATGTAATTAAAAATATTCATGTCTAGTCGTAAAATTGCTTGTAATCGCAATGTAATACAAAATATCCACGTACAGTAGTAAAACTACTTGTAATCGCAATGTAATACAAAATATTCACGCCCAGTTATAAAAGTGCTTGTAATCGCAAAGTAATCCAAAATATTCATGTCTAGTCGTAAAATTGCTTGTAATCGCAATGTAATTAAAAATATTCATGTCTAGTCGTAAAATTGCTTGTAATCGCAATGTAATTAAAAATATTCATGTCTAGTCGTAAAATTGCTTGTAATCGCAATGTAATTAAAAATATTCATGTCTAGTCGTAAAATTGCTTGTAATCGCAATGTAATACAAAATATCCACGTACAGTAGTAAAACTACTTGTAATCGCAATGTAATACAAAATATTCACGCCCAGTTATAAAAGTGCTTGTAATCGCAAAGTAATCCAAAATATTCATGTCTAGTCGTAAAATTGCTTGTAATCGCAATGTAATTAAAAATATTCATGTCTAGTCGTAAAATTGCTTGTAATCGCAATGTAATTAAAAATATTCATGTCTAGTCGTAAAATTGCTTGTAATCGCAATGTAATTAAAAATATTCATGTCTAGTCGTAAAATTGCTTGTAATCGCAATGTAATACAAAATATCCACGTACAGTAGTAAAACTACTTGTAATCGCAATGTAATACAAAATATTCACGCCCAGTTATAAAAGTGCTTGTAATCGCAAAGTAATCCAAAATATTCATGTCTAGTCGTAAAATTGCTTGTAATCGCAATGTAATTAAAAATATTCATGTCTAGTCGTAAAATTGCTTGTAATCGCAATGTAATTAAAAATATTCATGTCTAGTCGTAAAATTGCTTGTAATCGCAATGTAATTAAAAATATTCATGTCTAGTCGTAAAATTGCTTGTAATCGCAATGTAATACAAAATATCCACGTACAGTAGTAAAACTACTTGTAATCGCAATGTAATACAAAATATTCACGCCCAGTTATAAAAGTGCTTGTAATCGCAAAGTAATCCAAAATATTCATGTCTAGTCGTAAAATTGCTTGTAATCGCAATGTAATTAAAAATATTCATGTCTAGTCGTAAAATTGCTTGTAATCGCAATGTAATTAAAAATATTCATGTCTAGTCGTAAAATTGCTTGTAATCGCAATGTAATTAAAAATATTCATGTCTAGTCGTAAAATTGCTTGTAATCGCAATGTAATACAAAATATCCACGTACAGTAGTAAAACTACTTGTAATCGCAATGTAATACAAAATATTCACGCCCAGTTATAAAAGTGCTTGTAATCGCAAAGTAATCCAAAATATTCATGTCTAGTCGTAAAATTGCTTGTAATCGCAATGTAATTAAAAATATTCATGTCTAGTCGTAAAATTGCTTGTAATCGCAATGTAATTAAAAATATTCATGTCTAGTCGTAAAATTGCTTGTAATCGCAATGTAATTAAAAATATTCATGTCTAGTCATAAAATTGCTTGTAATCGCAATGTAATACAAAATATCCACGTACAGTAGTAAAACTACTTGTAATCGCAATGTAATACAAAATATTCACGCCCAGTTATAAAAGTGCTTGTAATCGCAAAGTAATCCAAAATATTCATGTCTAGTCGTAAAATTGCTTGTAATCGCAATGTAATTAAAAATATTCATGTCTAGTCGTAAAATTGCTTGTAATCGCAATGTAATTAAAAATATTCATGTCTAGTCGTAAAATTGCTTGTAATCGCAATGTAATACAAAATATCCACGTACAGTAGTAAAACTACTTGTAATCGCAATGTAATACAAAATATCCACGTACAGTAGTAAAACTACTTGTAATCGCAATGTAATACAAAATATTCACGCCCAGTTATAAAAGTGCTTGTAATCGCAAAGTAATCCAAAATATTCATGTCTAGTCGTAAAATTGCTTGTAATCGCAATGTAATTAAAAATATTCATGTCTAGTCGTAAAATTGCTTGTAATCGCAATGTAATTAAAAATATTCATGTCTAGTCGTAAAATTGCTTGTAATCGCAATGTAATTAAAAATATTCATGTCTAGTCGTAAAATTGCTTGTAATCGCAATGTAATACAAAATATCCACGTACAGTAGTAAAACTACTTGTAATCGCAATGTAATACAAAATATTCATGCCCAGTTATAAAAGTGCTTGTAATCGCAATGTAATACAAAATATTCACGTACAGTTATAAAAGTGCTTGTAATCGCAATGTAATACAAAATATTCACGCCCAGTTATAAAAGTGCTTGTAATCGCAATGTAATACAAAATATTCACTCCAGTCGTAAAATTGCTTGTAATCAAAATGTGATCAAAAGTATTCATGCCCAGTCGTGAAATGACTTGTAATCAAAATGTAATCAAAAATATTCATGCACAGTCATAAAACTGCTTGTAATAAAAATTTAATCACTGACATTAGGCGGCCGGAGCCGGACACTGGAGATTATTTTCAGTTATTCCTGGTAACCTGACTCCACATAAACATGGCAGAAGTAGACGGGTTTGCCACGGGGGACGCTTGGCCTGCTAAACTTTTCGCTGCCCCCCCCCCCTCCCCCAAAATATTGGCTCAGTGCTACTTCCATACAACATAGAGAAGACTAAAATGTTTCAAATATAAGGTTATACACGCTATAAATGCTTCGCATTCGCTCTTAGAGCACTGAAGTTTGCAAAATGTTTTTTTTCGGGATGAGAGGCCTAGTCCTCACCAGGACCCTCCGTTGTTACCTCCTCCTCCCACCTCCCTTCAGGTGTAACGACCGGATGGTCCTAGTTAAGAATAAGAGAGGCCACATAACCTATATTATTTCACGTAACCAGTCCAGTCAAGCGATTCCTCTGTTTATTACTTTTCATTATTAACGATAATTATATTATTTTACCCTTTACCTAACGTAACGGCCAAAAACGGCCAGCGCCATTCTCAAAACTCGCCAATTCATTTTCATTATTTTTTTCATGTTTTGTCTCTAAAACATAGGTTATGACCCCTCACTGGAACGAGCTCGACGAGCTCGTTCCAATGAGGGTTTATAACTTATGTTTTTGAGAAAAAAATGAAAATAATAGTTATTCAAGAATTTATTTTTGCAAGTGTCGTCTGCTTTTCATGTTAATGTAGGTGAAGGGTTAAAAAAAACAAAAAAAAAACAAAAAACAATGAAGTCCCCATTACACCCACGGCAAAGCGTCTTCGTTTACGCACACGGATACATGACACAATTGTTGATCGCATAATTCACTTGAGAAGTTACCGTTTATAATCAAACCCGGAAATCCCAGTAAATCACACAGTTTTGGAAAGTAATAAAAAAAAATATATGTCGTAGAGTCGAGGCGCAACTTCTTATTCAATTTACACGTACCGTACCAGCAGGTGCGGCGGAAGTTCGATAAAAGTGCAGGAGTACAAGTTTACAATGCTACCATGGTTAGACCAAGTGTGAAAAAGGTTGCAATCGTTTATCGGTAAATGTACCATGGTTCGCTATAGTCTCTCGTTTAGATGAATATGCCGCAGTGTGGTCACTTTCCTGTCCGTTTCTTCTACTTCAACCATCTTCCAACCCGAAGGCCAGACTTCGGGTTGGAAGATAGTTGAAGTAGAAGAAACGAACCGAAGTGACCGAAAGTGGGATTCTTTTGGCTAAATATTGTTTGGATTTGGAAATAATGTTACAGGATATTGTTTGGATTTGCAAATAATGTAACATTCCAATCAGCATATAGACCCAGGCATAGTACTCAAACAGATCTAATTCGTGTTCGCAGTGACATTCTGAATTCGATGGATGTTCGCAAGTTAACATCATTTATGCTGCTTGACCTGTTTGCAGCATTTGACACGATCGACCACCAGATTCTTTTGTCACGTTTAGAAAAACGACTCAACATACGAGGTTCTGCTCTCTGTGAGATAAGGTTTTATTTAAGCGATCGCATGCAATCTGTGAAAATTTGCAATACCTTCTCTGAGCCCATTGAGCTAAAACATGGTGTTCCGAAAGGCTCAGTACTCGGACCCCTACTGTTCACAGTCTATACCTTACCACTCGATGATATCATAAGGAACCTCTCTGTAAATTTTCATCTGTATACTGATGATACCCAGTTGTATTTGTCCGCCGACCTCTCTACAATAAACGACTCATTAACAACACTGGAGGCATGCATCGAAGATATTCGACAATGGATGAGGAGAAATTTTCTCAAATTAAATGATGACATTTTTACAATTGGGTGCCAAACATCAGTTAGAAAAATCTCCGATCAACTGTCTGAAAATAGGCGATGCCAATGTTAACCCAAGCGAAAATTCTCTGAACCTTGGTTTTACTTTTAATAACAGCTTCGATCTGAGTAACCAAATCACTAAAGTGAGCAAAAGCTGCTTCTTCCAGATAAGAAACATTAACAAAATTAGAAAACTACTTTATCAAGACACACTAAAAACTGGTATACAGTTTATGGTCCTGTCTCGACTGGACTGTTGCAGCTCTCTTTATTTTGGACTTCCGCTGAAATCTATTAACTGGTAAAGTGCTAAATTATTGTTGGCCATCAAAATTTGTTCACATGTGTTTGCCTTGTTACAATTTATAGGAGAGTGTCCACAGGCACTCTCCTATCAATTGTAACAAAGCAAATCGTAACAGACTAAATAATATCACCTCAAAGATAATTTTAAGCACAGCAATTGAATTTGAGGCCTTTAAGTTGCAGAACCTATGCTTGAGAATAAAGCCCAAATGTGGGCTTCCAGCACTCTATCAGTTAACCTGCTTCAGCGCATTCAAAATACAGCAACCAAGATGATTACTGGCGCCAAAAGATTTGACCACATTACACCAATCCTCAGATCCTTGCATTGGATACCAGTTGAGTCTCGCATCAAATATATAGTATTAATGATGACACACATCATTAACAGGGATAATGTCCCTACCTACTTAAAACAGATTGTCACTTTACACAAACCAGTACGGAATCTTAGATCATCTTCAGAAAATGTTCTTGTCCTGCCCCGAATAAGATCTACTAAGGGAAAAAAGATCATTCACTTTGTTCAGCTCCCTCACTGTGGAATGCACTCCGTCAGAATTTAAGGAAATCCCTCAATACTGAAAATTTCAAAAAAGGTTTAAAGACCAATTTCTTCCGTATAGCCTTTGACTGCTGAATTCTTTCTTTTGAATGTAAGTTTATTTTGTGAGCGCTTTTGAGCAGTGTTTTGCTGGTACAAGCGCTATATAAGTAAATTATTATAATATTATTATATTGACACGTTTTCATGCGTCCATTTTAACTCATTGTGTAACTGTGAAACATATCTGTGGAAAACAGTGGAGGGGCATGTGTTCCCTGTGCCCCACAGGCTCCGCCGTCTTTGCGTGCCGGTACTCCAAACTGGTCAAACTGGGCTCCAACAACCGGAATCGCATACTAAATACCTGCATTGGCATGTCTGAGTGTGTATTTGACATAAGTCGATGAATCAAATTTTGTCTTGTTCCCACAAAACTAGAGTTGATTTATCGACTTTATATCACACACACAGTACATTATTACCATAGCGAGAGCCCATCGATATCTACAGTACGTGGAGAGTGTATTATCACTAAATCACCCACAGAATGGAGACTCCGGTCAAACAATAATTGCAAATTTGTTGCAAAGTATAACAAACACAAGCAAAGTTCCAGCCGATGGACCTCTGGGTTCACCCGGAGGTCCATTGGCTGAAACATTACTTGTGTTTTTTGTCCATATGTACAGAATTTGAAAGTGATACTCTGGGTGATAACTCCACTCCGCGAGTGATTTAGTTACAATCCACTCTCCACGTACTGTAAGACTCTAATACAGACGAAATCCGACTAGAAAAATTATTGTGGGGGGGGGGGGGGGTGCCCTTGCCGCAGCAACTGGCCCCCTTGGCTACTTCCCTCAAACAGAGACGTATACCTAGAAGAGAAACACCCGAAGTACTCGTCCCCCTCTTACCAGCCAAAGTTTATAGGTTTCAAATAAGAGCACATCGTAAAACCTAGTGAATATACACATAGGTGGCGCTGTTTTTGATTGTTCGAATGTGTTTTTAAGTTTTCACTTGGTTTAAAGGGATCAGTACACACCATGCATTAAAGTCCTTGAAGGGTGTTTTGTACAAATAAATGGTACGAACCACTGTGTACAACAAACCCGAAGTTAGGAGCGGCGGATGCGACTCCCCTCCCCTCCACGACCACTGACTGTCGGAAATTTATGTTGTCTGTTGGGAAAACTGTAGGACGCCCGAGCACCAATATTTTATCTGAAATCTGCTAATTTGAACAAACAGTTGACAATATGAAACCATAATTTTCATTATACAAAAATGCCTCCTTGCCCTTTTGTTTCATATATCCATCGTTTATATTGTAAAAACTTTCTTTGGTTACACTGTTCGTTAGACGAAAGTAATTCTTTAAAATAATAATAAACAAACAGTTCGGACTTGTTTCGTTTTTTTAAGAGTAGCACACATAGTGCTATAGGACTGTGGAGTGTCGTTCCACCGAACGGAAGTATTGACTAATTACCACTAACAACCTGACATCTGTTTACTTAGCTCAGCTTCTGCGAGACTTCCCGGTTTATGCCTGTTTACTTAGGTCGGATTCTTTCAGGGCCATCTCCTTCTAACTATTTTGGCTTGTTTTATCCCTCCATTCCGGACCTGTTCTATCTATTCTTCTAGTTTCATTGCTCAGATACTCGCAGAATCATCGTTTTCTGTCTGTACCTGGCTCCTCTCGACAGAGCAGCCTATCTGGTCCTACCTACCTAAACACCCACCCACTCTCCGTTCATACGCTTTTATCTGCCTTAGTGATACGTGTGGTTTCTAATTAGTCGGTTGGGTTTGAGAACAGTTACTCCTTGGAATTAATTACTCCTACGACTCTTCGACTCATTTCGGAAAGAAACGGGTACCGACGTCCGGTCGGTTGTAAGATAGGTCTGCTGCAAGCGGTGTTCTGAGAATCGTACAGCACGGCCGCCATGGACTGGTCACTTGCCACGGGTAGGCAATATTTCGACGGACGCAATAATATTAGATTCCAAACACTAATTAAAGGAATAATCACCAAAAATTTAATTAATGAAGCACCGGGTACAACCCGGTGCTTCATTAATTACAATTTTAGTGAAGGTGATTTTTATTACCTGCTAAACGCATGCGTGGACATCACTGCCCACGCGTGGATTACGACCAGTCCACGGAGACTATATTGTATACCTTGTGGTGATGATTTTTTCAAATGAGATAAAGAGAGAACAATGAGAGAAAATGCTCCTAATAGTATGTGTGCTCTTGTTACTCATCTCTGAAAAGAGGGTGATGATGACTAGCCAGGTATGTGATGGGTGCCAAAACTTGAGTGCCGAAAGTTGGGTGCTACAAGTGGGGTGCTACAAGTGGGGTGCTCTAAATGAAGTGCTTGACAAACACATTCGTCGCGTTGTGCTCTCAAATGAGGTGGAATCAGTGGGGCGTGCGTCCACCCTCCCAACCCCTCACCCATACACTGTTTTTTTCCACAGACATGCTACATGATTGCAACGTGTTAACATTAGACAGGATGCCAATGTGACAATACACAGGCATTCCTGGAATTTTTTATCTCAAAATGTAAACTGGTTTTGGCTTTGGAATTGACAGGCTCGATCAGTTTATATTAATAGTGACTTGACAGTTGAGTAAATTTGGATTGAAGTTCACCATTCTCTGTAATTCACCTCAGCTCTGGTGTTTTCGAAATCAGGACATCCCGGTCTGAGCGGCAAATAAAGCAAAAAATGTTGACCGGTAATGTTCCACTGCCAGTGAACATTATGAAACAACTAACAACACTCTGTTGGAAATTAGACATAATGTTGTAGAATGAGGTTTAAAAAATCTAGTTGCATTTGGCTAATGGATTCCACCTTCAGCCGGTTCGGCCTTTGTCTCCTACTTCAACCATCAAGATGGTTGAAGTAGGAGAAATAGACCAAACCCTGACCTCAGGAGACCACAACATTCACACCAAAAAGAGTGGCAGGCGGGTGTTCTTCAGTTTTTGTTTTAAGATTATAACATGGGTCCTGAAACAAAAAGACGTGTCAGCTGTTTCGAAGGATAATATATTAATTGCGTTCAATTCCTCCCCACCCCGCAGCGCCGCGACAAATACACACACATGAAGGTTTTATCATCCGTCGCGTTCATCAAGACCTGAAATTGTAGGAAACTGCATTCTTCGGGAGCAACATTCAATTTTCTTCTCAATGGGCCGAACTACGGAAGGTCCGGTGCATCTTCAACGTTTGTGCCCCTCCCCACCTCAACGCGCACTCTTATTGAGCTTCCGCCAATCCTTGTATACTCAGTTTCTTTCCGTACGCCTGTCTGACGACAGTGACTTGGTCTTGAGTAGGAGGCCTCCCCCAACCCTCCTCTTCATAATTCACTAATTAGGAGAACATCCCTGATCGAATCTTGCCTTTGGAAGAATTGGAGTTCAAACTGATGTTTCTGTGTTCATACTCTTGGAGGGGTTACATTGTAACTGTTAAGTGCATTGAAGAGTCGCTTGTTGTGTCAACATAATTTCGTATTCCATTTTCATTTAATCAAAACCTCCAAGCGAGTGTTGTACGTTTTTACTCGAAGTCATTTAAGTGCTCTATTTTGATGAAAAAATTAATTAGCTACAATGACATGGACTGCTGAGGCAATATTACTGAAGGAATTCAATAGAAAATACCTCACTCAGCATTTTCGCTTGTCAGAAATGTCGATGTAAGGATCTTCTTCTGGGAGACAGGTATTGCCTGTTTACAAGAAACAGGATAATGGATGTGTACTGCCTTATTACCGAGATTAATGTTACATAACCCTGTTTTTCTAATGGAATACTTCATGGCCTAGCTTCACCTGGCCTAGCATTATCTAATACCTATAACACCCACGGCATGGAATAAACTATGCGGTAGGCTGGCAGTGCTAAAGGCTAACAGTAGACCAACAGGGTATATGCCTCCATGCTATATTACCGCTCTAAAGAACCAAGCATAACCTAACACCGCATGGCCTTGCAATATGTACTACCTCTACGAACCCTAGGGTACAATGAAGCTTGGAAAGATTTATTATTTCTCGAAATAAATGTTGACTAACAGGAGAATACGCCACACATGCTATACTGCCACACCAGTCCAATTCAAGAAACCCAATACACCCCGAGCCGAAGAACGTAATGTCGTTTTGTAGAATGGACATTAACAGCGGTCAACGTCTCTATGACGACACGTATACACAACGACGTCACGGACAACATCGACCGTTTTACTGGGATAACAGTCAAGAAAAAAAAACATTCTTTCCCGCCAGTCTTCCATCACATACCTTTACTATATACTCAAAGCCACGTATATACATAACAATACATGCCACAGTTTAATAATCACGCACTATGCTACCTGGAACCATTTAAGCCCTTAAAGAGTCCATCGCCTTTGTTTAGATTCAATGGTTCGCTTTTCCGATCAACTCCATAAATATTCTTTTTTTTTGATTCCACGCAAGAAATATTTCTTAATTGAAACTTTTTTGAATGTTTAATGACTTTATCAATACTATAAGACGTATTTGTTAATTAATAATTAAGAATGAAGACGCACCGCGTCTGTAGTTTATGATTACGCCGCTCCTTTCCACCAATTGTGTTAATATATTGTCTTAAAAGTGAAATAAATATTTATCGTTTGGAATATCTATAACTGGAGCCCGAAGGAATATCTGTACATTTTGTTACCTATGGGATATCACATTACAGCAAACATCGCGAAAATCGTAAAACAAATAGCCTGTAATAACGTCGTATTTCTTACAGAATTTGGCTGGTTAGCTGACTGACAATTATACAGTACGTGGAGAGTGGATTGTAACTAAATCACCCGCAAAGTGGAGTTATCACCGAAGCTATAACTTTTAAATTTTGTACATATCGACAAAAAACACAAGCAATGTTTCAGCCAATGGACCTCCGGGTTAAACCCGGAGGTCCATTGGCTGAAACTTTGCTTGTGCTGGTTATGCTTTGCAAAACATTTGCAATTATTGGTTGGGTGGAATCTCCACTCTATGGGTGTTTTAGTGATAATACACTCTCCACGTACTGTAAATAGAGGACATCTACGCTATTTTAGTGAATATCGACAATTATCTCATTAGTGTGGACCTGAAAGTTTTATTTAAAATAATATTTTCGGATTCACACGAATGTCTTGTTATTATATATGCTACGTGACATACTACTGCGCAATATTAAAAATAGCGTAGATGTTCTTGTTTTATATGCAACGTGACATATTACTGCGCAATATTCAATACAATTCGACTGCAAACTCGTACGTTTCAAAACAATAACAAAGATTAGCTGATCGCTCTTTCAAGCCTGTACTAGCCAAATCACTCAAACATAAAAAATAGTCCCACTTTTTCACGATAACTTTCCCAACTAATTGTTCAACCTACAAATGAAATGTAATAATTATAATACTACAAATGAGAGTATTCTCATATTTTTCATTAAAGTTCATTTTGAGAACATTTTAAATGTCAGTTTACAACAAGGAATTTGGAATTGGGTGCACCGACTGATAAAAAAAAATCTTCCTGGGCGAATCGATCAACAAGGTTTTTCGGAACAGTTACCCAGTTGAATGCTCAATAACACTTCACTCAGTGGCGGCGCCATGGAGGAGTATTTTTTCGCCAAGCGTAGTAAAACAATACAATCATATTAATTTTTGTTGTATTGAACGTTGCGGTGAAATGTTCGGTATGCTTAATCCCATATTCCCAAGTGCACTAAATCAGAGAAGTTTTGAAATTATGTTTAACCCCCCCCCCCCCCCCCCCCCCCCCCCCGTCTCCCTACACACGCGCTATCTGCAAACAAGAGTCGAGGGTCCAAATTGCAACAAGGCATGCCGCGTTTGAACGGACTGAAACATAGTGCTTAAGAGTATTCGACGAATGCTAGAATCGAGAGCGTGCAAGGCATCCGTTTGGAATTCAGCCTACAGCAATTTTAAAAAATAAATACAATTTAATATTTTTGAAAAATTCTCAAAGGTATAACTCAATGAAATCATGCAAATATGAATATCATTGGAACCGGCTTGTTCAGCCAGTTCCAATGATATCCATATTCGCATGATTTTGTTGCAAAACAGTTAAAAAAATTCTCAACTTAGGGAGAGGACCCCCCCCCCCCCCCCACACACACACAAACACACACACACAAACACAGCTCGGCGCTGAACAATCCCCAACTGTACCCCCTTACTTTTGTACTCTGGCGCCGCCACTGACTTCACTTTCTCTTTAACTAATTATTATAGTTTATTATTTTATTATTATTATACATCTAAGTGTTCAGTCATAGAATCACCTGAAAAGCCTGAACTACTTGTACTGCTGGTAAAGGGGGCGCGGTGGCTCAGTTGGTAGAGGTGCAGGCTGCAAGCCGAGAGGTCCTCGGTTCGAATCCCACCTGCGGCAACCGCGTTGTGTCCTTGGGCAAGACACTTCACCCCCATTCCTCACGTGGGGGATGGTGACGTTGTGTACCAAGGCGTAGTGCACGTCGATGGTGCACTGTCTTCAACCAATGCTAACCCTGCTTGTGTGTAGTTAGTATGTTGGGGAGCCGACAGTTGCTCGCCGTTGCTCGGTGGTTCTCTCCGGGTATCCGGCTTCCTCCACCCGCAAAACTGTCGTGATCATGATTAGCCATTGTGCAGAAATATGTGACCTTAAACACCAATAAATAATAAATATACTGCTGGTAAAGCCAACACTGAATCGCTTGTAACAGTATCGAAGGCGAAGTGATGTGCGAAACGTGACGTCATTTGGGAAGCTACTGAGTGATATTCCTCGTTATCCATCAAGTCGTTGGATATCGAGAAATATCTTTTAGATATTTTGCGATAATTCAGAGGCCAGCATATAATAAAATAATTTATCCTTTCACAATTAGTGATCTAAATAATATGTTGTTGGGCATATAACATCTTTGTAATGACTGTTTACTTTTTTGGCCAAATTTTGCTTTTCGTCGTATATTTAGGGGTATCGCTACCCCGCACTTCATAATTGTGCGTAATTGGAAAAAGGAAAGATTAGAAATACAAACTATGAAATCATCGAAAACATTTTTGAACAGAAATGTTTTCTGCCTCTTTTTAAAACCTGAAATCGACGTACAGTACCGAATGTGGAGAGGCGGGCACTTCAACGAAGAGTTTGTACTCAAGTACATACTTTTAGGCATACTGAGAGGTAAGGTGGGGAATTTACATCGAATTGGCTAACAATAAGGAGAGCAGTTTTGTACTCCAGACTTGTCTCCACTTGGAGACAGTGGAGTCTTTTCAATAAAGGTGTAGGACCTACTCAACAACATGGTTTTTAAATTCTGAAGGTATAAGTATCTATACATAATAACCGTCATACAAATTAAATGTCAAGGCCGCACTCCCCAACCCCCGACACCCCTATCCCCACTCACTCACACACACACACACATTCCACACCAACATCAAAAAAAAGTTACGCAACTGATTTCAGCCTGCTCTTCTGAGCATGCATCGATTCAAATGCACTATGTATTTGGAACCGTCGATGCGCAGATTTGAAATTTAACGCTTAGAAGCCGGGGAATCAGAATAAATTTATTGAACATGACATACCGCGAAAAACTTACAGTAAAGCAGGTGCTTCGAGTCAAGTGTCGTCTGCCTATTCAGGCAGACGACACTTGACTAGAAGCACCTGCTCAGTGTTTAATTCCCCCCAGCCCAAAGATAGTCGAACCGTCACAGCCAGATTGCATGCCGTATTGCATCACAGGCAAGAAAACTCGATTCCGGTCTTCTAAGAGTTAAACAAAGCTCTGATCCATATGAGACATTTCTTCAAACCCCTGGCAATGATGATATAGTTGTCATTGTAACACAATTTGAAAAATCACAGCATTATTGTATTGTCATTTTGATATCGTTTTAATGTAACCAGATTATAGATGTTGGTTTAGGGGATTCGAAAAATAATTGACGAGGAAATAAGAATAATAATTTATCACTGAATTGTACATGATACGCGGACTTTTCGCTTGTGCTGCAATGACGGAGAGATTGAACAAATGAATGACTCATTCGTGTGATGAATACAAATCGTCCCCTGAGTTCCAATGTGTTCCATGTTCCAGTAGGCACATATAGAACACATTGGAACTCAGGGGACGAAATGTTAACACAGATTAACTGTCTTTCTGCAGGAGCTACCCGAATGGACGCAGTGGTAGAAAAAAGGGGGAGTGATGATTTCGTTCCACTCAGCCAAGCTTTAAAAGCTATAAAATGTACTAAAATCATATTCCAGCATCATATGCTTCTCTTTAGTGAAAGGTGCACTGCAAGCATACCTCGATTTGACTCACTTTTTTGTACTCCAAAGACGGGCGCAAATTACTATTCAGAAATGGTTGCCTGGCAGTGTAACGTGTGTGTATGTTATTCCAACATTATCTTCACTAACCTGCCATGGCAATCGTACTGGGAATTAGCAGGAAGGGGGAGCACAGACTCTTCATTGCGTGACAGAAGATTCCCTCGCTTCAGTTGTATCTACTATACATCTTTTGAAGTCGAGAAAATTGCGCATTAATGGCACTTTTTGTAACAAATTTCCCCATCTTCTCTGTTTGGGCCTGATGGGGAAATTTGTTGCATGTGGGACCAGTCATGTGCATTTCTTTTCACTATAGAAAGCGTGTGTCTCAAACCTATCTGATATATTAAATTCCTACCATCCCACTAAGATACATCGACTACCATGTCTGGGAGCCCTGGTATTTGAGTGCCCCCACCCCACCCCACACTCACAAGTTCGAAATACTTTCAACGTCCTACCTCCCAAATACTAGTGAAACCATCAATTTAGATTATGCAGGAGTCAATTAATTTGGATTCTCGTGTTCCATTGATCTGACAAGACCAGATTGGCCAAATCAAACAAAACGCCATTGTTTGTTCTGGTCGATCTGGTCCCATCAACGACGCTGCTGGCAATGACGGACTGGTCGATCGGGAGATTGAGGAACTTCTGGTTTCTGAAACTGGAAAAATCCATCTCGAAATATTATCTTTCCTCTGGTCTCTGGAATGAATGAAGTTTAAAATATATATTTCTTGCGGCGTTAGTTTATTTTCTGAATTTAATTCTTCATTTTGGTGGGACGCGGTTGTGATAAGATAATATTTAATCTTCTGTGATAACCAGCTATGTTTGTCACCTGTTTTTGTAAACGTTAAGACAGTTTTAAGATTGCTTTATAAATTAATACTTTCTAGGAGAGAAAGGATGAAAATGTTCATTTAGTCAACAATTACCTCTTTTGTGAGTGTCATCCTTTTTTCGGTTTTCTTCTACTATGCCTTGAATATGACAATTTTCGTCATTGGAAGAAATTTATGGAAAAATTAGCGCCCCTTAATTTCCGAGAGCTGTCAATAAATTTACTACTTGGGGTATGAAATTGAAATTTCGCGATGTTAGCGATTTGTATCGTCGATGTGCGCATCATTTCACAGACATAAGACATTTTCCTCAAGAGTGATATAAAAATGTAGAACAGGGGTGTGGCTAGAGGGTTTCAGCTGGGGGGAGGGGAGGGGTGCCACTGGTGTAAATTCCAACGAATCGCCCACATCCGCCCGCGTTATATGCAAATACAGCTGCTGAAAAAATATTATTTTTCGAAACATTTCAACAAAACCATATCATGTGACCCCTCTTTGGAACGAGCTCGTCGAGCTCGTTCCAAAGAGGGGTCACATGATATGGTTTTGTTGAATTTTTTTTTTAAATTTAAAAAATGATATTTAAAATAATTAATTTTGAAATCGTCTGCGTTGGGTAAAGGGTTAATGTGATTATATATATATACACATGCTTATGCTAGTCCTGAAACGGAAAAGGCATCATTTATAATGTGTCTGGGTCAGAAAATTTACCGGACTGATGTCAGAGTCGAAATTTTGAGGCCATGTCAATTTTAGAGTAGGAAATTTGAAACTCAAGTTTCCAGTTGGAAATAAAGGATCAAAATTTTCTCATCATTAAGTTGGAATTTTAATATTTTTCACGAACAATGTTAATTTATTGAATTTCCAACTATTTGATTTTTGACCTCGGAATTTCCAACTATTGAAAAAAATACTCCCAGCTGTGGGGGGGGGGGGGGTGAGACACCCCCACCCCCACCCTGCCGCCACATCCCTGGTGTAGAAGCTGTCTTTTCACGTTTTTCTGCCAGTCAGTTTGAACGTTTGATTATTATTTTCTATTAAAACCCATTTAAAAATAAGAAAACGGCGTTTTCTCCATCTTTTGATGTTCTGTATTTTTCTGTTCATTATATCAACAGTATACGCATCGTGACATATATAATTAGCGTTCAACCGATTACCAAAAATGGCCGCCGTCCGAGTACTGGTAACTTGAGCTCACACGGCCGATTCCGATGCTGATTCCGATTGTAATACCGTGCATTACTAGACAAGTCGGGGCTCGCAAAAACTACATTAAATTGAACATATTTTACAGTGTTTCCAGTCCGTTCACTGCTCGATAAGACGAGGCTCGAAAGAATTACATTAAACTCAACATGTTTCACAGTGTTGACCCAGGTCCAGTAAAATTACCAGACGCGCACACTTGGGCGGTAACGTGACTCTCAAAGCCACGTTTACCACCCAAGTGCGCGTAACTGGTAATTTTTACTGCAAGTCAATGAAGTGCAACCTTCTCTTTTCCGGTATGAACTGGCAATTGCCGCAAGTACTCTCAATTATACGCTTTACATGTTCTAAAGGTCTTCCAGAGAGATTAAGAATACACATTATGGTGGTTTTACAACTTTATTGTATTTATTTATTGGTGTTTGAGGTCACATACGAATGCACAATGGCTAATCGTGACCGTGGCAGTTTTACGGGTGGAAGAAGCCGGAGTACCCGGAGAGAAACACCGAGCATCGACGAGCAACTGTCAGCTCCTCAACATTCTAACTCTGACCAAGCTCCGCTCAAACAGGGTTACGGCGGTTGAAGGCATGTGCACCTTCAACGTGCAGTACACCTTAGTACACCGCGTTATCGTGCCCCCCCCCCCACCCCCACCCCTCCCTGTAGGCAACCGGGAAAAAGTTTTATCCTTCCGCGATGGCAAAAGTTCCATATCGATTAGCCCATTCGCACGAGTGTGTCGTTCTGTGTTTATTACACGCCTTCATGTCTATAAAAACAATTATTATAAGGACACTCACCAATTCATTTGATAACTATCAACAAAAAGAACGCATTTTATCGCCAACCAACTTCGCGAGGGAACACGTGTGTCGATCTGATAGCTAAAAGTTGCGATTTCCTTGTTTAAAAGTGTGAATATTTTCGATAATCTTTCTGGCTGGGTTAAACATAAAATGTAAAGATAAGTATATGACGGACCCCGAAATCCGATTTGTCATTTAAACAGACCATCAATAATTCAAGCGCTGCGAATTAAAGCGTGAAATTTTATGTCCATTACCTAGGGTCTGGAGAACCCATTTAGTAGCTATCTGATAACTGATAAAAAGAGGAAGAGAGATAGTATTCTCCTGTAGTCATTATCTGTGTAATTATGGCCAGTTAATAGGTGATGGTGTAAAAACATTACATCGCATATGTTCTGGACACACTCCTATATTACGCATCGAGCCTGTCACAAAATGTCAAGAGATACTAAAATGTGAGTCTTTCAAAGGAACTTAAAAGCGAATATTAAATTAAGATAGGTCTAAGCGACCAGGTTCAAGAGAAGCGATTAGACTGCGAATTAATGTTCTGGCTATGGAAATAAAAATCGGGGGTTTCTCGCAAAAATTCTATCCAGTCTGAAAGTGTGTAAGGCTGTGGGTCGTTGCGAGTAGGTGGGGATGTCCCATGCTATAGGTTAGAGGAGGTGCCGCATCGGTGCGAAAGTATAGACACTTCGTGATGTAGGGGAGCCACAGAGTTCATATTTAGAATAGGAGCAGTTGCGGGCCAAGTCGGCGGCCATATACGAGAATATGACAGAAACACAAAGCACGAGCTCAGGGAGCTATTTGCATTCAGGTAAACGGCATTACCTGTTTAAGAAAGCAAGCCATACGTAAGCAGAGTAGGCTTTGCCTGTATGAACATTATTCTGAGACAAACGTAAGGGGTAGTTTAACCCCATTGGTGGCAACTGCTTGTGTGAAAAGCGTCAAGTAAAGTGACAATAAGCTAGTGGGCGTGCGACGGCAGTAGTAGAGTGGCTTTCCGTCCCGTGGAAGAGCAGAGGCGTCCGATAAAGTGTCAATACGTTAGTGGCCGTGCGACGGCAGTGAAAGGGTAAAGTGAAGAGGCGACCAAGGAACCAATACCAACGAAAAGGAGGAAACGCCAGCGACAAGAGAGAATGTGGGCCCGCAAGTGACTCAAAAACTGTGTGGGTAGGGGGTGATTGATGTTTTGGTTATCATATTCATTGGATTCCATTAAGTCACAAATTACCATATTTATTTATATGTATATGTATTAACATTGTTGTGTTCAGTGAACCCCTGTTGATTTATGCTTTTCGAGGTAAAGTTATTACCCCTTCAGGATAAGAACCACCCCAACAAAAGTGAAGCGGGCGGGTTCGTTACGACGAGACATACGTACACGCACGGATTCCGGCAACACTCCTTGCGTTTTGGCTGAATACGCAGCGTGAAACTATTTCTTCCAGGAGCGACAAAGCCCCGGTTTCCGACACCATGTTACTATTTCTTCCCATGTGTTCCAATGTGTTCTATGAGAGCGCGGGGGGTGGGGGGGGGCGCGGTGGCTCAGTAGGTAGAGGTGCAGGCTGCAAGCCGAGAGGTCCTCGGTTCGAATCCCACCTGCGGCAACCGCGTTGTGTCCTTGGGCAAGACACTTCACCCCATTGCCCATGTGGGGGCACGATGACGCCGTGTACTAAGGCGTACTGCACGTCGATGGTACGCATGTCTTCAACCAATCTAACCCTGCCTGTGCTGCAGTGCGGAGATCCGATGTTGGGGAGCTGGCAGCTGCTCGTCATGGCTCGGTGGTTCTCTCCGGGTACTCCGGCTTCCTCCACCTGTAAAACTGTCACGGTCATGATTAGCTATTGTGCATAAATATGTGACCTTAAACATCAATAAATAATAAATAAATATGGGAGCGCGGTGGCTCAGTCGGTATGGAAAAGGACTTCAAACCAAAATTTCCGGGGTTTGATCTACACTGGGAGTAACTGCGTTGTGTTCTTGGTGAATGCACTATCCTTACTCTAAAATTAGTTGGGTTAAAAATTAACCCCAATCAAATGGGTTGAGTGAATATGAACCCAATTGGGTTCATATTCACTCAACCCAGTTGATTTGGGTTGATTTTAACCAAACCGATTTTAGAGTGTAATCACGATTTCCCACGTGGGGGCGCTGTGTTCTGATGCGTACTGCACGTCGACGGTGCACTTGTCTTCAATCAATGCTAATCCTGCTTGTGTGGAGTCACTTTGAGGAGTCTAACAGTTGCTCGCCGCTGGTCGGTGGTTCTCTCCGGATACTTAGGCTTCCTCCAACCGTAAAACTGCCCGACGGTAGCTGAACGATACCAATCTACATGATGTTTTAAAGGGGTTAAAATATACAGAAGACTGAGAGAAGATATCATCTAAATGTATAAAGTTTGTAACGTCGGACATGACACAAACTTACGGCGGCGTAGAAGCGACATGTGATGTTTAGTTACTAAATTGAATATTCAATTTACTAAATTGAATATTCAATTTACTAAATTGAAAAAACGGTCTTGTAATAAATTGAATAAACAGTCTCGTAATAAATTGAATAAACAGTCTTGTAATAAATTGAATATTCAATTTAGTAACTAAACATCACATGTCGCTTCTACGCCGACATGTGATGCTTAGTTACTAAATTGAATATTCAATTTACTAAATTGAATATTCAATCTACTAAATTGAAAAAAAACAGTCTTGTAATAAATTGAATAAACAGTCTCGTAATAAATTGAATAAACAGTCTTGTAATAAATTGAATATTCAATTTAGTAAATTGAATATTCAATTTACTAAATTGAATATTCAATTTAGTAAACTGAATATTCAATTTACTAAATTAAAAAAACAGTCTTGTAATAAATTGAATATTCAATTTACTAAATTGAAAAAACAGTCTTGTAATAAATTGAATAAGCAGTTTCCTAATAAATTGAATAAACAGTCTTGTAATAAATTAAATATTCAATTTACTAAATTGAATATTCAATTTACTAAATTGAAAAAACGGTCTTGTAATAAATTGAATAAACAGTCTTGTAATAAATTGAATATTCGATTTACTAAATTGCATATACAATTTAGTAAATTGAATAAACAGTCGTGTAATAAATTGAATAAACAGTCTCGTAATAAACTGAAAAAACAGTCTTGTAATAAATTGAATATTCAATTTAGTAAATTGAAAAAACAGTCTTGTAATAAATTGAATAAGCAGTTTCCTAATAAATTGAATAAACAGTCTTGTAATAAATTAAATATTCAATTTACTAAATTGAATATTCAATTTACTAAATTGAAAAAAACAGTCTTGTAATAAATTGAATAAACAGTCTCGTAATAAACTGAATAAACAGTCTTGTAAATTGAATATTCAATTTAGTAACTAAACATCACATATCGCTTCTACGCCGCCGTACAAACTCGACCAGCGGCTCCTGTTGGATTACATTGAATACAAAACTGTAGGACACAAGCGAGTCGGTAAAATCCTCTATAGACTGAGCCTAGAGGGTGATTACTCGGGTAGCTGGTGGCTTTTGATCTTGAGCACGCGAAACGGGTAGAGGCCGTCACTATTATATCACCAAAGTACTCTTACCTAATCGAATGAACTCCTGCATAACTCTACCCAGCGTATGTCAATTTGTTTGTTTACTCGTTTGTTTACTGGGATTAATGACACTTTCAATATCTTGATTTAAATCGAGTCAAATAGTTTTATGGGTGAAGGTTAGACGGGAAGGATCACCGAGCAACGGTGATGACCAACTGTTCGCGGCAACCGGTTGTGTCCTTGGGCAAGGTACTTAATCCCGATTGCCCACGTGGGGTCGCGGTGGGGATGTGTACTAAGGCGTACTACACATCGATGGCACACCTGTCTTCAACCAATGTTAACCCTGCTTGTGTGGCGTTAGTACTTTGGGGTGTCTGACAGTTGCTCGTCGTTGCTCTGTGGTTCTCTCCTGGTACTCCGGCTTTCTCCACCCGTAAAACTGTCTGACACGAGGTGACCTTGTTTTCGAAAGTGTCGTTAAATTCGAAAATATAAATATCCCTAAAATACGAATAGCTGACAATATTTGAATAAAAAACAATTTCCCGAATAACTGTTTTTTGTTTTGAAAACATAGCCTTATGACCCTCATTGGAACGAGCTCGACGTTTTCGGGGCAGTGATTGAAAAACAAATAATACAAATCTGGTTGTCGATTTTTGTGAACAGCGCTGGGTCAGTTTTAGTCGATACGTCAGGTGAATTTATTTATATTATTTATTTATTCATTTATTGGGGCTTAACGACACTTTCGACAGCCAGGGTCATCTCGTGTCGGACAGTTTTACGGGTGGAGGAAGCCGAAGTACCCGGAGAAAACCTACGATCAACGGAGAGCAACTGTCAGCTCCCCAACGTACTAACTCCACTCAATCAGGGTTAGCATTGGTCGAAGACAAGTGCACCATCGACATACAGTACGCCGTAGTACACAAGTTCACCGTGTCCCCATGTGGGCAATGAGGGTTAAGTGTCTTGCCCAAGGACACAACGCGGTTGCCGCAGGTGGGATTCGAAGCCAAGACCTCTCGGCTTTCAGACTGCACCTCTACCTACTGAGCCATCCCACCCCACGTCAGGTGAAAGGTAAAATAACATATTATGTGATAAAAAGAATTCAGTTCGTATTGATGTGATATGGAATTTGTGAACCCCGTTCACTATAACTGATCCTAGCCTCGGTAAATCTTGGCTCGGGTAAACATTGTTTCAGGTCGATTTTGTGAACTCGAGTCAGAAATTTCACTTTCATGTCAAATCTTGTCTAATTAGAGAACGCCTTCTCTATTTCCTCACAAAGTGCAAAATAACCCATAAACTAGCTGTAACAAGTAAGATGGAGGCTGAGTACCAGATTTCTTGTTCTTATCCATTTTGTCGCAGAAATTTTCACTAGGGTGATTTTTGTTTAACCCTTTGGACACTAGCGGCCGCTTTTCCGGCCAGGAACATGACGTAATACGGGTGGCGATTAACCCTTTACCTAACATTATTTATTTATTTATTTATTTATTTATTTATTTATTTATTTATTTATTTATTTATTTATTGGGGTTTAAGGTCATATATTTCTGCACTGTGGCTAATCATGACCATGACAGTTTTACGGGTGGAGGAAGCCGGAGTACCCGGAGAGAACCAGCGAGCAACGGCGAGCAACTGTCAGCGTCCCAACATACTAACTCCACACAAGCAGGGTTAGCATTGGTTGAAGACAAGTGCACCATCGATGTGCAGTACGCCTTAGTCCACGACGTCACCGTGCCTCATATGGCCAATGGGGGTGAAGTGTCTTGCCCAAGGACACAACGCGGTTGCCGCAGGTTTTACCTAACATGAAAAGCAGACGACACTTGCAAAGAAAATTCTTGAATAACTATTTTTTTTCATTTTTTGTCTCAAAAACATAGTTTATGACCCCTCATTGGAACGAGCTCGACGAACTCGTTCCAAACGGGGGTCATAACCTATGTTTTTGAGACAAAAAAATGAAAATATAATGAAAATTAATTGGCGATTTTTGTGAATAGCGCTGACCGATATTGGCCGTTATGTTGGGTAAAGTGTTAAATAAATGTGTGGGGTAGACCAAACAATATTTCAACGTGCAGCCCTGAGGCAGCACGTTGAAAATATTGATTGGTCTACCCCAAATAATGAATATGGACTCTTCTAATTGCTGCCATTGAACTGGTATGGAAAGTACCACAAGAGGTCAAAGGGTTAAAATGGTACAAAGAATGGATATTGGTTTCTGGTTTTTGGTTCCTATATTTTTTCATGGACGGATGGGCTAAAAGAGATAATACGTGACTTGTTCACATTTTTAAATATTTTTGCCTTGGGCAGTGCGGTATACATGAAAAGTCACGTCTACAATTTTGCCAGACAGTGTGAATTCCATCTGTAGTGTTTGGTCTTTCAGCTAAAACGTACTCAATCCATTTTTGCTTGATAATAACCAATCATGATTTGATTCACTGGTCAGCGTGTGTCCAGATCCATTTAATACTCTCTGTTCATTTGTATTCTAAGTGACGAATGTGTCCATACTTTCAATTGCGGCTGGTGACGATCTGTTAATTATAACAAGCATATTGGACGGCATGGTGAGGGGATTGGATTTTTGTAACAGAACCCATTTTCTGCTCTTTGTCCACGTCTGTGTCAACAAATTACACGCCTTTGATCGTTCTAGCATTAACATTGGTAATGACTGTGTTCACGAGCTACAGAGTTAAACGCCTTTTTAAGGACGTGCAAACACATGTGTCTGACTCTTGAAACATTCGTCGCGTGTTTCTTTCTTTGTTCAGAAATTGTTTAACTCATTCTGGTGGCGTTCTTTATACTTTTGTTAATTTATTGAAAAACGTCACTCAAAAAGTATTGAAATTAGCTCTGTGCAAAATTGCGAATACATATAATCGGATTATCAAAATTCATTTGGCTTCACTTTTGTTTGATATTTAACGATTTCAAACAGCCTGTCTGTCGACTTTGAAGGAAGTATGAAGCTGCAGAAAAGAATATTTCTTGAAATAATTTTGCGAAGGTACTTCCAATGAGGACGTGTCGGTGCATTTCTACTTCCTGGTACGAATTTTGACTTCTGATGATCCAAAATTTTAATACGGCAAAAGTGCACTCACTTTTTCAGTTAACCTTTTACCTGACGCAGACGATATCAAAATTTATTATTTTAAATATCATTTTTTTAAAAAAAAAATTGAACAAAACCATATCATGTGACCCCTCATTGGAACGACCTCGGCGAGCTCGTTCCAAAGAGGGGTCACATGATAGGGTTTTGTTCAATTTTTAGCCCGACTGTTTACAGTAAGGGGGTATAGTAATGACTTTTGTCCGTTCGTCCGTCCGTCCGTCTGTCCGTCTGTTAACATTTAGAGTTTTTGGTTAAAGTTTGTGGTTAAAGTTTTTACTGAAGGTTCAAGTGGGGTTTTTTTTTGTTTGTTTGTTTTTTCTTATTCCTGTTTAGTTGACATTTGGAGTTTTGGTTAAAGTTTGTGGTTAAAGTTTTTTGTTCAACCTTCAAGTACAGACTATACCCAGTATTTCTTGTCTGATCATCACGAAATTTCATATGCAGGTTTTAGGTCATGACTACATGAGAATGTCCCCTTTTGGTCGTGATCGGTCAACCGGTATGGCTGCCCGAGCCCAAAACCCGAAAACCATTAGCACAGTCTACAGGTTGTATTTATGAAGGGATTTCATTGCAACTTCATAGAATGCCTCTGTATAATGCCTAGATGAGAATGTCCCCGTTTGGGCATGATCTGTCAACTGTGATGGTTGCCCAAGCCCGAAACCCAAAAACTATTAGCACAGTCTGCTGGTCATGTTTAATATGGACAGATTTCATTGTAACTTCATACGATGACTCCATATGAGTCTACATGAGAATTTCCCCATTTGGGCGTGATCTATCAACCGTAACGACTGCCCGAGCCCAAAACCCGAAAACCTTTAGCATAGTCTACAGGTCATATTTATGGAGGGATTTCATTGTAACTTCATAGGTTGACTTCATATAATTTCTACACATGAGAAAGTCCCCTTTTGGACGTGATTGGGCAACTGTGACAGCTACAGGTGCCCGGAGCCCGAAAACCTTCAGCACAGTCTACAGGTCATATTTATGAAGGGATTTCATTGTAACTTTGTAGGATCAATCCACATGATGCCCAGATGAGAATGTCCCCGTTTGGTTGCCATCATTCATTCTCCATGATGGCTGCCCGAGCCCAAAGCCCGAAAACCTTTAGCACAGTCTACACGTCATATTTATGGAGGGATTTCATTGTAACTTAATAGGTTGACTTCATATAATGTCTAGATGAGAACGTCCCCCTTTTGGACAACTATGACGGCAACAGGGGCCCGAAGCCCGAAAACCTTCAGCACAGTCTACAGGTCATATTTATGGAGGGATTTCATTGTAACTTGATAGGTTGACTTCATATAATGTCTAGATGAGAACGTCCCCTTTTGGGCAACTGTGACGGCAACAGAGGCCCGAAGCCCGAAAACCTTTAGAATATTCCACAGGCCATAATTATGAAGGAATTACATTGTAGCTTGGTAGGATGACTCAATGTTTATGGTTAAAAACCCACACAAACACCATCAACCCCTAACCCCTACCCCCCTACCCCCCCCCCCCCATTAGGCTTTTTTTTCTTCTTTTCTCCAATATGCATTTTGAACTATTTACAGTCACTACATGTGGAACCTTTTTTTTATTTACAGTCACTACATGCGGAACCTTTTTTAAACTCACGACCCCCTCCCCCCCTCCCTCCCCCCCCCCCCAATTAGGCACTTTTTTTCTTTCGTCAAAAATGCTTTTTTACAGTTTTCGTTAATGTTTGTTGTTAAAAACCCAGACAAACACCATCAACCCGGCCCCCCACCCCACCCCCCAACCCCATGGTGCCAGTTAGGTATTTTTTTTCTCTGCTCAAAATGCATTTTGAAGGATTTAGACTGACCACATGTGAAAAAAATGGACTCCCCAAACACACCCCTACTCTCCCCAACCCTCACCCCCCACCCCACCTCCTCCTCACCCAGGGCCATTCATACAATATTTTTTCTTTGGTACAAAATGCATTTTTAGCCTAAATGTTTATAGTTGGGGCTATAGTCATGACTTTCGTCCGTCCATCTGTCGGTCCAGCCATCTGTCTGTAAACAATTGGTTTCCGACTGATAACTCCAGTTTGGATTTTTTGATTTCAACCAAAGTTGTTATGTGTATTTTCCAGCTACTAATACAGGCCAGGTTTCAATATAGGTTCCACAACTCCCCCCCCCCCCCCCCCCCACACACACACCCACACACACAAACACAAATTGTCACTTAGGCAATTATTCCCAAAATTCATTTTGAAGGATTGGGAGTTATCACATGCAAAAAAGAAAATTGACTCATATAGCCCAACATTGCTTTATGTACTGCATCTTTAATCCTTTACCTAACACAAGTTGAAGCCAACAGTTCAAATTATTTTTCTGAAACCTCAGATTTTTTCATTTTTTATTTACTTTTGATCATGGCTTATTACTCCTTATTGGAACAAGCTCATCAAGTTTGTTCCATTAATAGGTCATGAGGTATGTTTTGAAGTAGAGAAATAAAAAAATAAAATTTGAATAGCAAATTTTGTATATCACAAGTGCAGATATGGCAGATTCGTTAGGTAAACAGTTAACAAAAAATGGCTCCGACTATTTTGCGTCTAAGCACTGCCATTCCTGGGACAGTCGGGCCGTATGCGTGACATCACTCTAGTTTGTTAAAAATAGTATTTTTTCAGGTGCTGCATTTGCATATAACTCGGGCGGATGTGGCCGATTCGTTGGGAAAAGGGTTAAAGTACATCGTTGATATATTTATTTATTTATTGGAGTTTAAGATCACATACTTATGCACAATGGCTAATCGTGACCGTGACAGTTTTACGGGTGGAGGATGCCGGAGCACCCGGAGAGAACCACCGAGCAACGACGAGCAACTGTCAGCTCCTCAACATTCTAACTTTGTTCAAGCTCCACTCAAGCAGGGTTACAGCGGTTGAAGACCTGTGCACCATCGACGTGCAGGACGCCTTAGTACACGGCGTCATCGTGCCCCCCATGTAGGCAACCGGGATAAAGTGCCTTGCCCAAGGACACAACGCGGGTCGTCCCGGACGGGGATCGAACTCGGGACCTCTAGCATAGAAGTCCAACAGTCTACCACTGAGACACCGCGCTCCCACATCGTTGATTGACCATAAAAACAATTATCGCGTTTCTACACAAAGCAGCAGTGACTTGAACTGATTATGCCATTATGAGAAAGAATTCTTGACGCGCGCGCCTGAGTGCAATAAACTATTTGATCGAAAGTTAGAACACCTTGAATATCTAAATCCTTTACCAGTGACGTAGATATCTTTTGCGGATCTAATTCGAGATAATCATGTGACTATCACGAACACCCTCTCAAAACTACAATAGTTTGTCTATCAGTTCTGGTTCGCAATAAAATGAGAGTTTCGACGTTTCGAAATGCGTATCATGCCGATCTCGAATGTGGCTGTCATCCCTTACTTATATCATGACAAAAATCTACTTTCGATAAAGTTATCTCCCTTGAAATAATTAGACAAGCGAGGAAGGTCAAATTAAGAAACAAATAATTGTTGAGAAAATCCCTATATGACATCAGTAGAAAATAAAGTCAAGTTTTCTATTGTTATTTTTAATAAACGAACCACTCGAGGGACGAAATACACCACCCATGCTATTCTGAAGATTATTAGGCCCAACACATAAAACAAGCCAAGAACATGAACTTTTGATGGCAAAGAAATAATTACAAAAATAAAAAATAAAATAAAAAACTGCCGACCCATTTGCAAATTTTACAAAAATGACATGAGAAACAGAAGATCTACTTTGTGGGGCCTTATGGAAATTTTATAGTCTAGAACATTTGAGTTTCTAATATGGGGATAGGATATTAATGGGTGTTCTTCAATTAAATTGGTAATTGTTTTTATATTGAAAATTGAATATCTATATAAAGCGTTAATCCCTTGACTCTGTTTGGCGGTTAGCAGTTAGCTGGCGGTGTGTAGACAATCGTGTCGGAAACCGTGCTTTGTCGTTGATGGAGGAAATAGATTCACACCGCGTATTCAGCCAAAACTCAAGGAGTGTCGCCCGAATCCGTGCGTGAACGTAGGTCTCACCGTGACGAACCCGCCCGTTTCGTTGGGGTGATTCTTATCCTGAAGGGGTCAATGACGTTTCCTCAAAAAGCAAAAATCAACAGGGGTTCACAGGAAACATCAATTTTAATACATATATATATATATAAATATGGTAATTTGTGACTTACAATGAATCGGAAAAACAAAACGTCAATCACATCCCACCCACACAGTTTTTTAGTCACTTGCGGTCCCGCATTCTCTGTTGTCGCTGGTTTCCCTTCCTTCTCGCTGGTGTCTGGACTTTGGTAGCCTTTTCACTTCACTGTTCCACTACCGTCCCGTCACTTTACCGGACGTCTTTGCTCTAACATGTGACGGAATGTCACTCCACCACTGCCGTCGCACGGCCACTAACGTATTGTCACTTTGCTGTATCGCCATCCCTCTAACAAGTGACGGAAAGTAACTCTACCACTGCCGTCGCACGGCCACTAGCTTATTGTCACTTTACTGGACGCTTTTCACTCAAGCAGTCGCCACCAAAGGGGTAAAACGCCCCCCCCCCCCCTACATTTATCTCAGAATAATATTCATACAGGCAAATCCTATTCTGTCTACGTATGGTTTGCCTTCTAGAACAGGTAATACCGTCTATCTAAATGCAAATAGCTCCCGGAGCTCGAACTTCCTATTTCTAATCTTAAATTCATATATGGCCACCGACTTGGCCCGCGACTGTTCCTACTCTAAATATGAGCTCTGTGGCTCCCGTTAAATTATAAGCGTGCCTATACTTTCGCAACGATGCGGCACCTCCTCAAATCTATAGCATGGGTCACCCCTAGCTCCTCGCCTGCGACCCGCAGTCTAACACGCCTTCAGACTGGAATGAAATTTTCAAGAAATCCCCCCCCTCCATTTTTATTTCGATAGCCAGAACATTAATTCTAGTTTTAGTTGCTTATCTTGAACTTGGTTACTTAGATCTATCTTAATTTAATATTCTCTTTTAAATTATTTTAAGTTTGCTATACTTTGACATTTCTGACAGTCCGCTGTCAAAAATTGAGGCGTCCCGTACAACATCAGGCACCCCACGTACGCTATTTTAATTAGGAGTTTATCGACATTAATGGCCATATAATTAGATGACTGATTACATCGCATGGTTAAACGAGTGTCTTACGTTTGAAGCTTATAAGGCAAGATCGTTATTTCAGACCCGATAAGCGCTAATTGGCGTTACAGACACCTTTTGAGATTCCTCTCCATTAAAATTATCACTTTTATTTGCCTTTACTGATTTATTTAACAGATGGCTTACTTGACAAATTGGTTTTTCGGGGTTCGCCATATACATATCTTTGGCTTTTAGACCGAAGGAGGAAAATTATAAAAATTATTTATACTTTCTAAACCACAAAATAGAAAATTCAAGCAATCACCGTGACAAATCGCATGACAGACATTTTTCATCACTGGAAGAGCTTTACAGAAAAGTTACCTCCCTTTATTTCCTAAATTTCTCAGTAAATTTAACACTAAGGGTACAGGAATTTCATATAAAAATTTAAGTTTTACAATGTTAGAGAATTTGTATAATCGATGTGCGCATCATTTTACAAATTTCAGGTATTTCCCTGTAGAGTATAATAAGAATACAGAAGCTGGTTTTTACATTTTTTTCCTAAATCACTTTGAAGGTTTGACTTTTATTCTCTGCTGAAATCCATTTAAAAATAAGAAAACTGCGTTTTCTTCATCTTTTTGTGTTCTCTAATTGTGTTCTGTTCATTATATCAATAGCGTGCACATCAAGGCATATAATACAGACATTGTCCTCTCCTTTAATATAAAAGTCAAGAAGGTGAGAATTTCTCATTTTTTCTCCTTGGAAGAATAAAAACTTGCAAATTTCTATAAAAACACATTCGCTAAACCAAGAACCATAGTGGACACAGAGTGTTGGGCGATGTCATACAGATAGATTTTCTTAATGACGGATTATCTGTGATCTAGTTGCTTCTAATTTACTTGCAATAAAAAGCCAAGTTTCCTTCTGTTACTTTTAATAAACGAAACAACAGACAGCTCAGAGAGCTGTCTGTTGTTTTCGTTTATTAAAAGCAACAAAAGCAAACTTGGCTTTATATTCTACTGATGTCATGGATGTTTTCTAAACAATTACATTCTTCTTAAATGAACCTTCCTTCCTATCTCATCTAATAATTTCAAGGGAGATAACTTTAACGAAAGTCGGTTTTCTTGACGATATTAGTCCGAAATGGTGTGTGTGTGAACTAATCCGACAGAACTCTCCAATTTCGTCAGAATCCTTAGTGGTAGAAGGCCCCCCTCCCCCATCCGGACTCCTTCATATCTTCGCTAAAGCCATTTTGGTCATAGTTGATGCCCCCTAATTGGAATGAGCCCCTGCTATGTTTTTAAGGCCAAAATTAAAATTTGTAATTTTTTAAAAAAATGTAAAGTTTTGCGAATGTCTTGTCGTGTTCGGTAAAGGCCTCGCGTCCGAAACAGAGCGTACTTTACTTGTTCATTTTTGCTAAAAGTGAGCAAGAGGTTAGGCCACACAGAGTAGATCTTCTGTTTCTCAAGCCATTATTTGCAAAATTGCATGAGGACGAGCGGTTTTTTGTTTTATTTTTTATTTCTGTCATTATTTCTTTACAATCAAAACTGCATGTTCGTGGTTTATGTTTTAGGACTCATAATCTACGGAATAGCATGGGTGGAGGTGTAGTTCGTCGCTAAAGCATTGCAAAGCCTTCTTGCACTCAAGGGACAAATTTATCAATTTTTTTTAACTTGGGTAAAATATCAGACATAAACCATTTAATTTTTATTTTTTTAAAGTTTATATTGGTTATAAAAAGAGACCATGCGGCATCTAAAAGGACCACGCGGAAGTGCCTGGGGAACAGATTTTTAACTTTTTTACGCCTGACAGTTCATAACCATGACTTCTCCCTACCTTGTTGCTGTAATTTAGGCTGCAAATAATGGATGAACACTACGTAGTCACTATATAACCAGAATGTTTCTGTTTCATCTCCCCAACCAACAAACGCCTTAGAATAAAAAATGTCCTTGTTCTGTGATTAATGTTGCTTGAGGATATGTGCTATTTGGTTATCTGATCTCGTCTTAGCAAACTCGTGTTTTTGTTGGATAATTTGGAGTGTTTAAACCTGTTAAAAGTGGGGATTTTTTGGTAAATACGTGAAAGTGTTTAACGTTCTTAAAATCAATATTTAAGCTTTGTATATGCAGCGTGTTTGAGAGGCTGAATAAAACATATTACAGCTTAATGTTGTGTGGTGTGATGGCGATACAACATTACAGAGCTACCTTTTCTCAAACAGATGAATGACAGTCAGTTGAAAAGTTATATTTCCTAAGTTGAATCGTCTGGAACTATAAAACATGATCTGACATGCCCTAAATATGTATCACCGTTTACCGGAATTCTCATCGGTTAAAGATGAACTGACCCGTGACGTTATCGGAAATCAATGTCCGAAAAATTAAAGTACGTTCAATTTTCATGAAATTTTCGTATTCTGTGGAGCTCAAGGGATAAATAGAGGATATCTACGATGTTTTAGTGAATATCGAGAATTATCTCATGAGTGTCGACCTGAAAGTTTTATTTTTCACGAGCGCTTGCGTGAGTGAAAAATAATACTTTCAGGTCCACACGATATTCACTAAAACAGCGTAAGTAGTATGTCAGGGGCTTTTCACCTCTAGCTGTATTATTTGAGGATGCCTATCGAGGATACCTTCTGGGGAATCCCTTTTTGTCGTATGAGATGAAAAAAAATACCTTCAGGTACACACGGTATTCACTAAAACAGCGTAAGTAGTATGCCAGGGGCTTTCACCTCTAGTTTGGATGACCCCGGTGGATGACCCCGGAAGTGACGTCATGTCACGTGACCCAGTGGTGCCATGTTGTGTTGTCATGGTAGCAGGCGTAGCGAGTCACTCGTTCGAGTAAATACTCTATGGCTTATTTGCTCGATGGGATTCGAGTCGTTCGAGCAATGACTTATCAGTAACTACTCGATAGATTCTTGGCTTTAGGAATGATATAGGTTTTGTTATATTTTGTTATACACAAGGGAGATAACTTGCATACAGGTTATGGGCGAGGAAACCAGAGATAGAAGGGACTAGATAGATTGTTAGTGCTGGAGTAACATCTGTAATAGGCATAAAAAATGGAACTGTAGGGAACAGTGCTCCTATTCAATCGAACTTACCACCGAGGGCCTATTCAATCGAACTTACCACCGAGGGCCGCCCAGTACCATGGCATGGCGGTCCTAAAAAGGATTCTTGGGGAAATCCGACCCAAGTAAACAATTGTTGGGTTGTTTGAGGTAATTCTGTGAATCGGGAAATTACACTTGTACAAAGGAACATACCCTCCGAACATACCCATGTTCTATTGTTGGCTTTTGGGTAACATAGCAACCACGTGCTACCATAGAAACAAAGATGGCGGCCTCCAGTATACAAAATGGACGATGGAAACACGTATCACCCTAACAACACGTGCTGTTCATGCCCACCTACGCCATGTATCAATATGGGGGTGACGTCACAACCTGGCAGCTCACGCATGCAGCCATGACAACACAACATGGTGCCACTGGGTCACGTGACATGACGTTTCTTCCGGGGTCATCCACCGGGGTCATCCAAACTAGAGGTGAAAGGCCCCTGATATGAGATTCCGTGATTTGACATAAACACTGGAGGGTATGGAAAGGGACTAACAACGCCCAACTCAACAACTGCTACAAGAACCTGAACAGATGCAACTGACAACCAACCACTACAAAACAACAAAGGTACAAAAGTGAACGAAGATCCAACACAACCAAAACATAACAAAGTGAACGAAGACCGAACTGATCTGATCGAACACAATCAAGATCGAAGAGAACTGACCCAATGAAGTTGTCGAAGTGAATTGAACATAACAAATTTTATCACACTGTTTTGAATGAAATCTATATAACGCAGTGTTAAACCCTTTAAATTCAATAATGCTTTTAACTATAACCCCTAAATATAAAACAGTGTTAACTCTCTTGAACAAAACTGAATGAACCAAACAAAGGTGTTTTGATCGAATTATATAATGCAGTGTGAACCCCTTTGAACTATTTGCTTGAACTAAATATACTATATATATAATTAACACCCTTTGAACTCCACTGTTTAACTGAATGAATGTTTTAACTACAGCCTTAACGACAGTATAAGAAAGGGGACATGATTGAATTTTAACTGAATTAAAGTGTTGAATTACAACCCTTTGAACTGAATTCTTCCAGTAGGGAATGGAGATACTCTCAAGTGTTTATGTCAAATCACGGAATCCCATGCCATGGAATCGGATAAGAATCCCACTTACGGAATCCCTTTTTAAGAATCCCTTTTTGGAAAACGCCTGTGACTATGGAATCCACTTTTCCTGAAATGAGGCTAAGAGTCGTATGTGCGAGTCACTCGATCGAGCAATTGCTCTATAGCTCATTTTCTCGATGGTATTCGGGTCATTCGAGCAGTATGTGCGAGTCACTCGAGGTAAGACGGAATCCCACTTATGGAATCCCTTTTGTGGAATCCCATTTCCGGAATCCCTTTTTCGAAAAAAATATGACCTTCGGCACCCCTTTTTCTGAAATAAGGCTAAGAGTCGTATGTGCTAGTCACTCGAACGAGCTATTGCTCTAAAGCACATTTGCTCGATGGGATTCGAGTCGTTCGAGTAGTATATGCGAGTCACTCGAGGTAAGACGGAATCCCACTTATGGAATCCTTTTTGTGGAATCCCATTTGTGGAATCCCTTTTTCGAAAAAATATGGCCTTCGGCACCCCTTTCTCTGAAATAAGGCTAAGAGTCGTATGTGCTAGTCACTCGAACGAGCAATTGCGCTAAAGCACATTTGCTCGATGGGATTCGAGTCGTTCGAGCAATAAGTGGAGTCACTCGATCGAGTAATTGCTCTAAAGCTCATTTGCCCGATGGGCTTCGAGTCGTTTGAGCAATGACTTTTCAGTAACTACTCGATAGCTTATTGGCTTTGGGAATGATATAGGCTTTGGGAATGATATATGCTTTTTTTATACAGAGGGGAGATAACTCTGTATACGGGTTATGGGAAACCAAGCACTTGTGATTATAAGAGTTGCACGAGGGAACCAGAGATAGTTGGGATAGATAGACTGTTAGAGCAGCATCTGTAATAGGCAAAAAGGGGATTCGGGGGGGGGGGGGGTGGGGGGGAATCCGAACCCAAAAAAACTACTCTAGTTCAATCGAACTTATCCCTGGAGGGCCTTCTCGGTACCTGGGGGCCTCTCGGTACCATCGTATGGCGGTTCTAAATAGGATTCTGGCGGAAATCCGTATAAAATAAAGTAAAATGTAGTGATTTGGAGAGACTGTCGGGTTTATTTGGGTAATTAGATTTACTCTTATTTAATCAAACATACCCTGCGAACATACCCCCCCCCCCCCCCCCATCTTGTTGTTGGCCCTTGGATAACATAGCAACCACGTGCTACCATCGAAACCAAGATGGCAGCCTCCAGTATACAAAATGGACGACGGAAACACTATCACCTTAACAACACGCGCTGCGCATGCGTCTTAACACAGCATATCCCTATGGGGATGGCGTCACAAGACGGGTTACCATGACAATACAAGGCGCTACTGGGTCACGTGACTATGACGTCACATGAGATCCCCCGATGAGATCCCCCAACCTAGAGATGAGACGTGCGACACATTTTTTATTATATGCTACATGACATTTTACTGCGCAATATTCAGCCCAATTTCACTACAAACACGTACTGGTACGTTTCAAAACAATAACAAAGATCAGCTGATCGTTCATGCAAGGTGACGTCATGCGTCGAAGCGTGATGTCATTTAGGAAGCTACTGAAAAAATTCATCGTGTGGGCATGAAAATATTATTTTTCACTCGCCTAAGGGCTTGTGAAAAATACAACTTTCAGGTCCACACTCATGAGATAATTCCCGATACTTAATAAAATAGAGTAGATTTTCTTTTTATTATATGCTACGAGATATTTTATTGCAGAATATTCAGACCAATTCGACCCCAAATGCGTACGTTTCAAAACAATAATGAAGATCAGCTGATCGTTCCTTCAAGGCGACCTCATGCACCGAAGCGTGGCGTCTTTTAGGAAGCCACTGAGGGATATTTCTCGTAATATCTTTTAGATGATTTGCGATAATTCACAGAATTATATAAAAAAGAATATGGGATTTTGGATTTTTCTTTTTAATGTCATTTTTACGTCATTTTAAGTTTTCACATTTTACTTTGCATACCAAAAATAAAATTGCACTGAAGTGGCAAAAATGGGTGTAGGCCGTGCTTCGGTGGTATCTGAAGATTCGCTCGCGATCCTAAGTACCCCCCAGTTGTTTTTCTGTAAATGTTCGAATTACATATTCATGCCAGGGTCTAGTCATGTTCCGGTATCTTTCTTCAACTTAAGCCGAGCCTTAGGATTGGAAGATAGTTTAAACTGAAGAACCAGCCCGAACTATCCGGAAAAGAATTTTTTTTTACCCAATGCAACTAATGTGACTAAATCTTGTTTACATTTGCAGCTAACGTATTACATACAGTAACATGTTAAAATTGATGAGTGTACATACTCGTAATTTTTCAAACTCACTGGTCGTGTAAATCGTACAGAACGTCTGTGAAAGAAGTGAAGGGGATCGTGTCCCGTCTGAACTCTGTTACCGCTGTTTCGGGTGTGTGTGTGGGAGGGGACCGGGGTAACTGTTTACTTTTCAGTTGGACCAAACAGCCCTTGAACACGCCTGGAAATAACCCGCGAACGACCCTTTAGGTTATATTAATTACAAAATAGGCCTACACGAACGCACTGCAGGTTACGACAAAGTAATATTATTCATTTAGTAATCTCACGTTTTTTACCAGTAAGACTTGACAGTCTTTCAAAACTATCTCAATTCAAAGGCTGAAGATTACATAGAATGGCATTTTGTTTCCATCTTAAAAGAATTTCCGTCAAAATAAATAGCAACAACTAACGTGCGATCTCGCTTCGGCGAGATCCCACGTTAGTTGTTGATATTTATACAGGCGAGAATCCCGTTAAGGTGTAAAAAGCGCGGTGGCATTGCGGTAACCGGTTCTCGTCAGATCACCGAAGTTAAGCAACGTCGAGCCCGGTTAGTCCTTGAATTGGTGACCGTCTGAGCGATCTATTCGGACTCCCGCGTTGTGTCCTTGGGCAAGGCACTTAACTTGTCCACATGGGGGCACAATGGCGCCGTGTACTAAGGCGTACTGCACGTCGATGGTGCGCATGTCTTCAACCAATCTAACCCTGCAGTGCGGAGTTACGATGTTGGGGAGCTGGCTGCTGCTCGCCGTTGCTCGCTGGTTCTCTCCGGGTACTCTGACTTCGTCCACCCGTAAAACTGTGACCGACACGATATTACCTTGGCTGTTAAAGTGTCGTTAAACCTTAATAAAATAAATAAAATAAATAAAAAGCCTGACCTGACTGGCATAGTAAAAAGAGAAGGCGAAGAAGCATCACAACATCCTTTTTCCAGTGGGTTACTACCGTGCTATATAACGTAACCTGCCAACGGGTTACGATATAAAATTCTTTATTGAAGTGTATACTGGGTAACCCATATGAAACGGTACTACGGAACATCATGACAAACACGTTGGGAAACCACAAATTACCATAACATAACATATCAGGGTTTACTGTGGTGTACCGCTGTGCTTTTTATAACGAGAAGTCCGTCGGAACAACCGCCAGGGAAAAATCTTTCTTAGACAATCCCCACTATCTTACGGGGGAGCTCACAGCAAAAGGGAAACCGGTAGGTTAATTTCTAGGAACAGTGATATCTTCAATCTTCTCGCGGGAGTTACGATGTTGGGGAACTGACAGCTGCTCGTCGTTGTTCGGTGGTTCTCTCCGGATACTCCGACTTCCTCCACCCGTAAAGCTGTCACCAGCAGCTTTGTTAATGTGTCGTTAAACCCTAATAAATAAATAATAATAAATAAATAAATAAATAAATAAATAAATAAATAAATAAATAAATAATCTTCTCGCGAGGACAATAATTTCCAGTGTAGAAAAGAGCAGTCTGAAGAGTTTGCGTTTTGTTTATCTTATGTTTTCATCTCTCTCTCAATATACAATGCTTTTAGCGGAGGGAGAAGTCTGTAAAAGCTTCAATAATTTGTTCTTCGATTCTTTTTGCATGTAATTTTGGAATATAAAATAATTCGTCCCACGAAAGCATCAAGGTACCAATTACAATGCAAAACCATTGCAGTTGGTACCTTCATGTTTTCAAGGGATGCCACGTTTAATCAAAGGAAGAGTCGAATTTTTTACCATACTGGCACTTGGTCATTGGGATTTGATCTTTATTTATAGTCACCGAAATCATTCAGTTTGCAGAACTGACAATGGACTAACATGCAGCCAAGCTAATGCTGGTGTGTATTGTTATTGTTTTTTGAAGTGCAGACAGACAAATTTACAGACACACAGATATACAAAAATAACAACACACATACAGACATTTCGAAAAGACACATCCACGTTAGACTTCATCCTAAATAGGCACAAAGTTTACCCGTTTCTGGAGATAAATATACACGTCAGTCAGACGGATTCATTCAGCAGAAAAAATATAATGTTAATACCCAGGGGCGCCGGAAGCACTTCGGGGCAGGGGGGGGGGGGGTCGACACTTGCATTTGTTCTTTGGTAAGTAAAAGTTATCTTTCTTTCAAAAACATGGCTAATGACCCCTCACTGGAACGAGCTCGTCGAGCTCGTTCCATTGAGTGTCATAAGCTATATTTTGGGATAAAATACTAAAATTTGAATGGTGTTTTCTAAAAACATGAAAATTGAAGGATATGGGTTTATTTTAGTAAAAGGGTTAAATGACTTGAATGACATATAATCATTAGATTTATGGCTTATGCATCACGTGTGGCTTAATAGCACATTTATTTATGAGTATTTTGTGTAATTATGCAATTTAATCACAATTTTCCCAGTTCTAAAGCATGAAAAAAAAAAGAAAACCAGGACAGAAAATCAGATGGAACTACCTGGGGATTGCATTTTTCTGTGGATAAAATGACAAGATGTGAGCCAGAGGGGGCGTCAAAATCCATCTCAGGGTTTCAAAAATTAAAACTATTCTGTGGGGAAGGCGCCTCAGACGCCCCACCATCGAGAGGGGGATGCCCCATTCGAACTCTCCCCAACACAGGCCTGCGCGCTCTCGGGACATACCTATGGCAAGTCGTTCTGGGACCCCAGCCCCAGTTATAAATCTAACCAATCCCTCCCCCTACCTTCCCCACTCCTATTAAAGATTCTCTAGCTACGTCCCTACCTGTGCCATACCTGACTTACGCCTCCTAAACCGCCATTGTGAGGTTCTGTTTGCAGAGACTTCCAAACCGAGAATTTCCTATTGATCGGTTTGGTCAAGAACTCGTTAACCAATAATTCAATGTTATTGATCGGGGAAACTCAATATAATTGCATCCAATCTTCGTTAGAAGAGACTTTCATATTCAGCCATCCGTTTAAAACTTTAGACACCCCCCCCCCCCCCCCTCCCCCCCCCCTATCCACTACACAGATGTGTGGGCATCTAGTATACATGAAACAAATTACAAGAAAAATGTATTTCGTTCAAAATGGTAAATAAATTAAAAACTTGGAAAATGTAATAAAAATGAAGAAGGTTCATGGTGTACGCTTGGTACATGCTTTCAAGCAGTCGGTAGAATATAATTGTTCAGTAGGTAGGATAAATGTTCAACAGGCAAAATTTTATGGACAGCAGATATTAAGACCGGTACTGAGGAACACATTAATTAGGATACCCCCCCCCCCCACCCCACCCCCACCCCATACACATAACCATCACAACTTTTAATAGTAGGAAATGTGAAGGTGTTAATTCCTAAAGTTGAAAATACAAAGAAATCAATTTCCTTCATATTTTCAACCTTTCAGACTTTCCCGACCAGTCGATTTGACTTTTCAACCAGTTATCACAGTTTTTCCGACTGCGATTGCCGGAAAAGCCAAAGCGATTTTCAAATTTCCGATCAAATTCTCCGTCTTTTCGAATCAGCTGACAAAGTTTTTTGAAATTCCGACTCGAATCTTCGACCATTCCAGTTTTTCAAATTCATCGTTCCGTTTCCCTAACAATGACCAGACTGCACAAGGACTATAGGCTGACAGATATTCAGTCAATACCAACTCCTTCCAACTGACTGGCAGTCAGTTGGAAGGAGTAGGTATTGGCTGAATAGCTGTCAGTATATAGTCGTTGTGAAGCCTTGTCAGTGTAAGGGGAAACTCATGGACCTAACTGAGGAATTGCATTTTTTCTGTGAATGAAATTTACTAGATTTCAGGCAAAGGGAGGCGTCAGAATCCTTCTCAGGGGTTCAAAAGTTTAAACTTTTCTCCGGGGAAGGACCCTCGGATGTCCCACCATCGAGAGGGAGATTCCCCCACTCGAACTCTCTCCAATATAGGCCTGCGCGCTCTCGGGACATGCTTATGGTAAGTCGTGCTGGGATCCTTACCCCAGTTAGAAATCTAACTAATTACCCCTTCCCTACCTCTCCCATCCCATTAAAGATTATCTAGCTACGTCCCTACCTGTTTCATACCTGACTTACGCCCCCAAAACCATCATTGTGCGGTTCTGTTAGCAGAGACTTCGTAATTGAAAATTTCCTATTGATCGGTTTGGTGAAGAACTCGTTAACCAATCATTCAATGTTAAGATTAAAGTTTTATCTCCGTGCATCACACAAGCTTTCACGTGTTGTCAAATGAAGTTTCATATTTCTCTACAAACAACCAACTTCCTTTACGGCAGATCTAAACAATCAAAATGGAGCTGAAATCACACAAAATCGCGATAAATTTTTAATTTTGTGATGTATTCAGATCATCGGATTCATAGCACAAATTGAAAATGACTCACTGATTCCTGATTTGAGATAAACAATTTAATTGGAAGCTTTGATGACTATTACAGATCGTATTTCGTAATTGAACAAATTATTGGTAAAGTTGACATAATGTTGCATGGATTTGTTTGTCACCCATTTTCCCTCTGAAAAACTATATGGGATCAATTTCTTTTATTAACTTACAGAACCTTTAGGGTGGATTTACACGAAAGCACCCAATGAGAAGGATTCCACCCAAGCCTGGAAATAAGCAGACTGTCATCTACAGAATGAGGTCCCCGGAGTGTATATTTGGTGATGCTACACCAAATTTACCCTATGCACCTCAGTCTGAATCAAGGTCTCAGGCCGAATCAGAAAGAGGTACCCAGAGGATAAATTGGGGGAATTCTAGCACTCTGTATGGAAAAGCAACAGCAAATTCACCCTCTTGGGTACTCATTCTGGAAATGGCAGATTGCTTAGTGGGTTGGGGTGGGGGGGGGGGGGGGAGGGTTGCGGAATTAAGTGAAAGTTTACGATCGTAGGTTCGGACTCAGATTGTTCTGATTATTGAGAGAACTACGAAGCCCCATCAACCGCGAAGTCCCATCAGCCCGTGGCGTTCTGTGATCCCTTACCAGACGATATCAGACACAAGCTCCAGATTCTGGGTTCAGGTTGGTTACCTCACGAACTTGTCGTGTTCAGCACAACGAAGACCAGTTTACCAGTTATCTCCGATTTTTATTAAACAAAATGTACATTTTCACCGCGTCTACTGTTGTCTCTGGCATATATAATACAACAACGTCCATTCAAGAGCAGTGGCGGCATCCATCTTTCTACTACCAGGTGGGTTCGTCCTCGTCAGGAGCCCAGAGACAACTTGTCTAAGCACCTAGAAATCGGTGCTTTTATCCACCAGATTTTTGATGCCAAACCTGATTACGTGACTACCAGTCAGCAGAATAGTTAGTGAAAGCCCCCGTGACGTGGCAGTCGCCATTGTTAGACACTTGTACTGCCATGCATGCAATCTATGGAGTGGTTGTTCCACAAACACATTCTGCCGGGGTTCTGTTAACCGGGGGAATTGTGTGGTAGAATTTACAATTCTGCAACTTCCGCATATTATGTGATGCCCGTGAGTGTTCTGGGAGTGTGATTTATGGGTTGATGACAGCTTTGACAGTTCAAATATTACCAATTCGGAGATTTCCGCCCGTGATATTTAACAAATAAAACTCGACTACCGGCGTTATCTCTGATCAGTTCTTCCACCGAGTGTAGGTCAGTCGAGTGTAGGTCAGAGTATTATCCAGTTCTATGACTATCAGCTTTAAGGAAAATTGGCAATATGAGTCCCATTCAAACTAATAGAAAGCTGACTTTTTACTTCTATAATTTTCATGGAAGAGCTATAGCTCTTCTTTCGAGCTTGATTAACCTCTATGGGGCCCATGCAGTTCTCAGCAGAGGCGGGAGGGGGGGGGGGGGTTAAACCTGATTTGTCCCGACTGTGGTAAGTCAAACCTGATTGATCAAATATTCTAACAACATTATCAAAGCATGCCTTTGTCGGCCTACCTTGATGATGTAGTTGGATTGTTATCCAGTCGGGATTATAGTTAAACAACTCAAGGCTTCATTGAAATTTATTTGTGGATAAGTAAAATATATAAGTAGTGGGCATGACGCAACATCTTATGTAAGTTTTTAAAATAATATTTTATTTCTTTTATGACAAAAATGTTTGGCGAACAGGCTAAGCCTATATCCTAACGCCTTACCTATACATGACAGTGCTTTACGATTTTTTAGTGCTGGTGCAGCTGTGCAAAAGTGACAGTAACACAATCTTACCTATAAAGAAATCATCCTAACCCTTTTCCCAATGTAACTGCCAAAACCGGCCAGCGCTATTCACAAAATCGCCAATTAATTTTCATTATTTTTTCATTTTTTGTCTCAAAAACATAGGTTATGACCCCTCTTTGAAACGAGCTCGTCGAGCTCGTTCCAAAGAGGGGTCATAACCTATTTTTTTAGACAAAATTTTTTTTAAAAATTAGTTATTCAAGAATTTTGTTTGCAAGTGTCGTCTTCTTTTCATGTTAGGTAAAGGGTTAACTAAATAAATAAGTGAATTAATTAATTAATTAAAAATAAATAGGTAAATAAATAAATATTAACAGTAATATTCTATTGTATCATAATATAGTGCGAATCTCGAGCAATGATAGTGATGAAGGTGTCTTTTGCCGGCAGGATCCTTCACTGAAGACACATACTGGACTCCTAACATTTGGGTTTTTTTTGTTGATGTTTTTTTTTTTTTGGAGGGGGGGGGGGGTGGGAGGGGGGGGGGGGTTGTCCAATGCTTGACTATTTAATGTTATTTAATTAACATGTACCGTACCGGAACACCAAAGTGGTAATGCTGGACGCTCCAGCAGCTCAAATCGAGTACTACAGACCTTCAATTCTTTTACCGATCGTCCATGTGTATGAGCAAGTCCAAGTATCAGTTATTTATTTATTCGAGTTTAACGACACTTTCGACAGCTAGGGTCAACCTCGGGTTAGACAATTTTACGTGTGGTGGATGCCGAAGTACCAGCAACGGCGAGCAACTGTCAGGATCCCCAACGTAATAATTCACTCAAGCAGGGTAAGCATTGGTTGATGACAGGTGCACCGTCAACGTGCAGTACGCCTCAGTACACAGCGCGGGCAATCGGGATTAAGTGCCTTGTCCAAGGACATAACGCAGTTACCCCTGGCGGGGATCGAATCGTGGACCTGTCGGTTTGAAGTTCAATGCCGTAACCACTGAGCCACCGCACTCCCCCAATAATCAATCTAAGTAGTATGTCAGGGGCTTTTCAGGGGTTAGTTGGGGAACCCCGGAAATGACGTCATGTCACGTGACCTAGTGGCGCCAAGTTGTGTTGTCATGGTAACCCGCGTGAGCGGCCATGTTGTGACGTTATCCCCATAGTGATACGTGGTGTGAGTGCGCATGCGCAGCTCGTGTTGTTAGGGTGATACGTGTTTCCGTCGTCCATTTTGTATACTGGAGGTCGCCATCTTGGTTTCTATGATAGCACGTGATTGCTAGGTTACCCAGTGTTTCTGCAATAGGACGGGGGTATGTTTTGAGGGTGTGGTCGATTGAATCGGAGTATTAAGAATTACCACAAACAACCCGGCAATCCTTCCAAATCACCAAAATCCTTCCAAATCACCGAAATTGACTTTATTTACTACAGATTCCCCATTTTATCAGCTTAACACGTAGTGCTATAGTACCGAGGGGGTACCGGGGTGTGTTCCTTTGTAGAAGAGGATTTTTTTTGGTTCGGATTTTCCCCGAATCCTCGTTTAATTACCCAAATAAACCCGTTAAGTTGTATTATTTCGAATTCTTTCAGAATCCCTTTTTTGGATCCCATGACGTTTTTTTCCCAATAAGAGTAGCACGTAGTGCTATAGATTTTTAAAAGGTCGTGTGTTCGATTGAAGTGGAGTAATGTTCCCATTTTTAGAATATACCATGACGTGTTTTTCCCTATTAAGAATAGCACGTAGTGCTACAGAACAAATTTACCCAGAATCCTCTGCTTCTACTTGGAACTATATTTTTATAAATTCCTACGCTCTATTTTTAGTAACATCCTTAACTGACCCCCTAACTAATTGTTAGAGTCTATATTTAGCAATTTCTTTAAATGACCCCCTAACTACATGATTTTAAATAATAAAATTAATGAGGATCAAGATGTTTTAACACTGACCAACAGATCAAAGTTAATCAACCAATGAGATTAGTGTATTCCCATTGTGTTTATTTCCCATTGACTTCTATACTAATTTTCTAAATTTCCCAACTTTAACCTATAATCCTATAGGAAACTAACACAAACACCCATCGAAAATGAAAATATCGATGAAAAAACGTTGTGACGTCGTGACGTTTTGAAAAACGTCCTTTACGTAGATATAAATTTCGGAGAAGAATAATGTCGCGTCATTCTGTTTCGATCCTTCGAACTGAACACATCGCTAGAGAGTTTTCTATAGCAATTTTGCCTTCGCAAAAAATTTATGAAGATGGAGTCTGATGCTGCTACTGCCGTTACCAGAACTGATGTTTACGCCTGTGAAGAGTGTGGTAAGACCTTTACGCACCGTCGGAACCGAAACCGCCATGTGCGTACCAAGCACGCCGCCGAAGAGAAGACGTCTTTCGACTGCACCAACTGTAACAAGACCTTTACCAGGAAACAGAAGCTGGATCAACACCTGATGAAATGTTTGGAGACCTATACATGTATGGAATGCGGCCAGGAGTTTAACCAACTACTCCATTTTAATCGACACAAGAGCGTTGCCCACCGACCAGTTCCTGTACCATCTAAAAAGAAGACTGATAAACCAAAGAGAGGACCACCTAAACAACCACGGACCACGACGACCACCTTTTATGATGTTGACCCAATTGAGTTTGAAAAGAATATGATGTCTGAAGAAGAGCCAGATGAGATGTTGACCGTGTACGAAGATAACTGGAGTTCTATTAGAACTCGCCACATGATGAACAGAAGAGTCCAGGACCAGTATAACTACCGGATCAACGATATGAACCTGAAGATGATGAATGATGAATTGATGACTACCATATTTCTACCACAACAGCTAAGATTTAAAATTAATCTGAGTTTTGGGTTTGTCCTGCGACACAATGAAACGAATGAACTGAAGTATTACCATCCATCACAAAACAACGCCCGGGTACTTGATGTTCCACAACTAGTATGCTGCCAAGAAGACTTTGAAGAATTCCTTGATGATGTCATGGAAGAAGATATCCTGGAATGGGCCAAGTTAAAACGACCCAACACGAAATGGCTTGTGAAGAGAGTTACGAACGTCACATTTTATGTGAATAAGCTGAAAGACCAGCCAATTGGAATGGCAGAAGATCTTCCCGACTACATTCTCCAGAACAAAGCAGTAAATGCTTTGGTGAATGATAAAAATAACCAGTTTACCTACGAAGACAACCTGTGTATTTTCCGCTGTTTAGCTTTATGGAGTGGTTCCACAACAGACAACCTCAACTATACAACAGATGCCATGTACAACAAATATACAAAGAAGCAAAAGAATGAATTCCGTACTTGACAAGAATGATGATGACCAAATTGTTGCCAAATTAGTACAGTGATCTTACAGAAAGTATGAAGATACCATGTATGTGAACGTCTACAAGAACCATTTCAGCTACATCATCGATATCGACCAATACTGCAAATCCTTTGAATGCCGCAAATGCGGCAAATTATGGAAAAGGGTTTACAGACTCATTCGTCATGAAAAAACATGTACAGATGAAGTAAATTACCAGTATGTTGGCGGTGTATACCATCCATCCCAGTCCATACCTGATCTGTTAGAAGATGAAGGTATAGAAGTACCCGAAGAGAAGAAGTTTTATCCATACCGTGCAACGTTTGATTTTGAAAGTTACTTTGTCAGATCCAGTCTACCTGCCGACAGTGATAAACTGATATGGGAAGCAGAACACCGACCATTGAGTGTGAGCATATTTAGTAATGTTCCAGAATACCAAGAACTGAAATGTTTTATTACAAATGGAAATTCTCAAGAACTTGTTGAAGAAATGATGACATACCTCACAGCTATTTCATCTCTTGCCATCAACTGATGCAGACCTATCATGCTTGGACCTTGTTTAAACTCAGACAGAAAATTGATGAAACGCTGGAAGCGGAAGCCAGAGCTACTGTAGAAGATACATAAAAAATGCACCCTTTACAAAAGTTGGAGAATTTCAAGACTACCTGCAAGAGATGCCCGTCATCGGCTTCAACTCTGGAAAATATGATACGAATGTAGTCAAGCGTGAACTGATGACATACCTGAAGAGACAGAATCCACTCAAGTTTGCAGTGAAGAAATCAAATAACTACATGTGCGTCTCGACAGAATCTTTCAAGTTTGTTGATATTTGCAACTACCTCGCTCCAGGATTCAGCTATGACAAGTTTTTGAAAGCATTTTGGCTGTTCCGTGACGAAGGGATTTTTACCATATGAATGGATCGACAGCTTGAACAAATTGGATCAAGACCACCTACCAGATCATGACGCCTTCTACAGTTCTCTCAAGAAAGAAAATATATCCAATGAAGAATACCAGTACTGCCAACATGTGTGGAACGACCTGGAGATGACAACTTTCCGTGATATTCTGATCTGGTGCAATAACCGAGATGTAAAACAATTCCTTGAAACAGTTGACAAGCAGTTTGCTTTCTACCAAGAACGCCACATCGACATGTTTAAAGATGGTATCAGTGTTCCGGGCCTCACGTTGAAATACCTGTTCCAGACCATGAATGAATACACTTACTTCACATTATTTAACCAGAAATACAAAGACCTGCATCACTTGGTGAAAGATAATATCGTTGGTGGACCTTCAATTATCTTCAACCGATACCACGAGAAAGATGTTACTCGAATCAGAGAAGCAAAATACGGCAAAGAAGCAAAACCATGTGGAAGTATTATAGGCTTTGATGCGAATGCATTATATCTTTGGTGCCTAATGCAAGAGATGCCAACGGTTGGAGTATTAGATGTCGTGGAGAAAACCAGTTTAAACCAGAACATCCAATGAAGTATGGTAAAATGGCTGAACAATGGTTAGAGTTTTTATCCATGAGAGATGACATCCACATCAGACATCAGTTTAACGGAGCTGAAAAAATGATTGGTCGAAGACAGTTGCCTGTTGATGGTTGGTGCAAAGAGACACAGACTGTATACCAATTCCATGGCTGCTTCTGGCACGGACATACCTGAATGAAAGATAAGAATGGCCTTCCTATCATCCATAATGAAGTCAGAGATAAACCCATGAAAAAACTGCTACAAGACACCCGTACCAATGCAAAGTACATCACCGATTTGAGCTATAAACTTGTTGAAATCTGGGAGTGTAAGTGGAGAGAGATGAAGAAGACCGATGCCACACTCAAAGCCTTTCTGAAAGAGAACTTTTCAGACAAAACAGATGGTGCGATGACAGATGAAGAAATACTGAACAAAGTGAAGTCCGGTGAACTGTTTGGTTTGGTCGAATGTGATATGCATGTACCAGATCACATGAAAGAGTACTTTGAAGAGATGACACCTATCTTCAAGAATATAGATATTTCCATAGATGATATTGGTGAACACATGAAGTCCTTTGTCGAGAAGAATGGAATCATGAAGAAATCCCGTAGAAGTTTGATCGGAAGCTATGGAGCAGAAAAAATGTTGTTTACGACCTCTTTACTGCAGTGGTACCTCCAGCTTGGTATTGAAGTTGATCACGTCATTCAAGTTATCCAATATAAACCAAGAAGATGTTTTGAAAATTTGGAGATGAAGTATCTGAAGCAAAAAGACAAGGAGATGTTGACTCTGACAAGTCGATCGTTGCCGACACCATGAAGCTGTTGGGAAATTCTGGATATGGCAAAACCGTCACCAACAAAGAGAAGCATCGACGTGTGTGCTATTGCGACGACGAAGAAGTTACCAAAGCTGTATATGACATGTCCTTCAGAGCCTTGAATCCATTAGATGAAACATTATATGAAGTCGAACTGAACAAGAAGACCATCAAGTTGGATCTGCCATTTCACATCGGATTCTTTGTTTACCAGTAGGCGAAACTCCGGATGCTTCAGTTCTGTTATGATGTCATCGATACTTTTATCAACCGCCAAGATTTCGAATATGCTGAAATGGACACAGATTCTGCATATCTATGTGCCTCGTCACCATCCATAGATGAATTAGTGAAACCAGAGAAGAGAGTAGAATTTTACAAAGAGAATCACAAGTGGTTTCCATCAGAGTGTTGTGATTTCCACAGAGATGATTATGTGAAAACCAAATTAGAAGGCAAAGAATGGCTGTCACCCTCATGCATGCTGCCAAGAAAGAAAGCGTTTTGACAGGAGAACTCCAGGCTTGTTCAAGGTAGAATGGCAAGGAACCGGCATTGTTGGACTGTGTAGTAAAACACATTATTGTTTCGGAGCCACCAATAAATTCAGTTGTAAAGGAATCAGCAAACGCCACAATGATTTGACGAAAGACAGATATTTGCAACTTTTGAGGACTCAACAAAGTGGATCTGGCATCAACCGAGGATATGTGATGAATGACAACACTATGTACACCTACCAGCAGAGCAGAGATGGACTATCATATTTCTACCCAAAACGAAGAGTTTTAGAAGATGGAGTTAGCACCATACCACTAGAGATTTAAAGAAGAAACAATTGAGTGAGTGTCATATTTTTCTACAACCTGAACCAAGTCTAGCTTTTGCCTACAAAAAGTCCTATTTACTTGACCGAAAAATTCCTAAAAACCGAAATGGTTTTTAGGTGGTCTACTCAATCATGTTAGGCTCATCAAATTTTTAAAGTCCAATATGGCAGTTTTTTCTCTAAGTAAAAAGTCCTTTATGGCAAGATTTTCTCTCTAAGTAAAAAGTCCTATATGGCAGTCTTCAAAAACGAAAACCTAAATGGCAAGTCTTACAAGGTAATACATTTTTCTAGAGTAAAGATTTTTCAATTTTTTTATTTATTCTAATACAGAGAGGTTTTTTTCATCATTATCATCATCATCATCATCATGTTCCTGGTATACCTTAGGCTAACCCTATTGGAAGTGGAGGATACTTCTTTACTTTTTAGTTTCATTCAAAACTTAGTTTCATTCAAAACTTTTTAGTTCCATTTATTTTTAAAAAAAATGTTGATTCATGGTATCTTTTAGGTTACACCTATTGGAACCAGATGATATTTCTTTCTTCCAAACTTTTTAGTTTCATTCAAAACTTAGTTTCATTCAAAACGTTTTAGTTCCATTTATTTTTAAAAAATGTTGATTCATGATATCTTTTAGGTTACACCTATTGGAACCAGATGATACTTCGTTACTTTTTAGTTCCATTCAAAACTTTTTAGTTCCATTTATTTTAAAAACATGTTGATTCATGGTATCTTTTAGGTTACACCTATTGGAACCAGATGATACTTCTTTACTTTTTAGTTTCATTTCATTTTTTTTTAAAAGTTGATTCCTGGTGTCTTTTAGGCTACCCCTATTGTATAACCAAAGGAATAAATCATCATCATCATCAGTACTAAGAAATTCTCTGTTGTGAATATTTAAAAGAAATGAGAAATTTTTATGATAGAAAAACTGAATTGCTAAGTTGGACATGTTGTTTTCGTTTTCTTTTTTGATGAACAAAAAAAATTCCCTCAAAGAGGATACGAACTGTAGGGGGTGGGAATGCACTCGAGTTATTTGACTTATCTCCATTGGACAGAGGTTTGTAGCTTGACCTGTCCCAAGCCAGTATAAAATGCAAAGGGCCATATCCTACAGTTTAAGGATCAAGATTGCAGTTAGATCGCCAAACTGACCAATCAGATCGAAGTTAATCAACCAATCAAATTTCTGTATTCTCATTGTGTTTCTTTTCCATTACTTTCTATATTAATTTTCTAAATTTTCCAACTTTAACCTATAATCCTATAGGAAACAAACACAAACCCCAACCAAGAATAAAAAACTCAATCAAAATTTGTTGAACTGGGGTGATGTTTTCAATCACGTCAGTCAAAAATATATAAGATTAGGCAAAGCATGGACTTGGCATCATTCACGATCGAACCATTGACCAGAGAAGATGTTCCGAATTGGCACCAAGCAGACTTATCCTAACGTCATCCAGTACCAGAGTGAACTGAAGATTCATCTCAGAAGATACTTTGAGGGAAAAGACCAGAAACCTTATCCTACGAAGACTGGTATTGCTCTATCTTTAGAAGAATGAAATGCCTTGAAATCTCAAATAGAAGTAGATGCAGCCATCAAAACCCAACAAACAACTTTAACTGAAGTTCCTGAAGACACTAAACCTACTAACCATGAAGACTTCAAAAAACCAAATCAAGAACCACCTTTGAAGACAAAGAAGAAGATCACAGTGAGAATAACCCAACCACGACCATTGATCGTTGATGAAATTGATAGTGAACTCAGGCAAGTTCGCTTGCAACATGAACTTTGCTTGGCATATGCTCATTATGTCGAAGAGAACATTGACGCTGTAGTGAAAGTAAAATGCTATGGATGTACAGTCGATCACCCATGTCAGATTCAGCATAATGTATGCCTAATGATTTCTGCAGAAGAGAAGATTATAACATGTTTTAGTGAAGCACTTGAAAGAGTTAACAAGAATGATGTCCATCTACTGTGGCACCATAATACTTCTGGAATGAATCCACCACCAGTGCAGAAAGAGTATGAAGATATGTTCGAGGAACCTCTCACAAAAGAACAGAGACGTTGTATTATGGATTTGGTGATTGAATTCATGACCGCCAAGAAACCTGTTACAATTGGATTCTAATTGAAGATGTAAATAGATGTTGTAAATAGATGTTTTTTATAAAAAAAGAAAAAAAAGAAGAAAAAATGTATAAAATGAAGAAACAGGAAAAAAAGGTGGTAATGACGTTTAAGTTATTTGGTGTTTATCTTCTTGACAAATATCAAACAAACTTAAACTGTCCCCAGCCAGTAAGTCAGAGGGCCACCAATTCTAAATATTTTTTTGATGACGGGTCATATTGACCAACTCTCCAAAAGGTATAAAAGGGGAGTAGTACCCACGCTCAGTGGGGGCCACCTCCCCAAAAGGTATAAAAGGAAGTAGTACCCACATAAAACAATAAAGATCTATCCTCGTTGGAAGCATCCATTCATTTGTTTATTGTGTGGTCCCACGGGTAGTGGTAAATCATCCTTTGTAAATCGGTTTATTCAAAACATTCAAAATATTATATCACATGTTCCAAGTCACATCATTTGGTGTTATAGTGAATGGCAACCATTATACAATACTTTACCCCAAGTAGAATTCGTAGAGGGTCTCCCTCAAGAATTTAAATCTGATAGTTTAGTCATATTGGATGATCTGATGCTCGATGCAGATGTTCGAATGTCTAGATTATTTACTGAAGGTAGTCATCACCGTAACATTAGCGTGATGTACATTGTTCAAAATTTATTCAATAAAAATAAAGTACATAGGACTGTAGCTCTCAATAGTCATTACATGATCTTGTTTAAAAATCCTATGGATCGTTCTCAGATCTCACACTTGGCAGCACAGATGTATCCTGGTCATTCTAAGTTTCTGAGAGAAGTTTTCGAAGATGCCTCTTCGACACCATATGGTTACCTTTTAATAGATCTCAAACAAGATACTCCTGAACACATGAGATTAAGAAGTCAAATTTTTCCTGGGGAAACCCAATATGTGTACCTCCGAAAAGTATAAAAGGGGAGCAACAAGTCTGACTCGAGTCAGAAGCATGTCTGACCGTCTCAAGCGCAACATCGCTCTTCTCAAGGTTCTTATTAAATCGAAACCCACACTCGTCAAATCCATACTAAAACATGCAGACAAAGAATTGATTACTTGTTTGTGTGACTGTGCCTCGAATATACTGAAGGGAGCAGTACCTCTGACCAAAGCTCAGAGAACCAAACTCGTCCGTCAGAAACAACTAGTGAGGGCAGTGGCAAATAAAGGTACCTCTGACAAAAAGAGGAGACAAATCTTGCAGAAAGGGGGATTCTTGGGGGCATTACTACCTCCTGTACTATTGGGTGCTGTTAAAGGTATATTTGGATGATGGAATATGCAAAGAAGATGGCTTTGGTAGAACCAAGGTTATTGGAACGTCTACAAGAGACTCCAAGACAACCGAATGAACTGTCTGCTTCATCACTGGATAGAGAAATGAGAGATATTCTCGATGCCCCTTTACTTTCGGCTGATGAAAAGATGACTCAATATAATCAAATTTTACAAAGATACTTGACATTTCAACAAAAGGTAATGGCTCCTCGACCAATTAAAGTCGAATTCGAGAAAGATAATAAAGACGAAGACATTCTCGATTCTGTACCTATGACAATGAAGAGAAAGGGAAAGTTGTTGTTGAATCGTATTAGAAGTGACCCAGATATATCTGGGAATGAGAAGCTTTGACAGATAGTAACATACCCCAAGAATTAATTAGTCATAAAGAACGTTGGGATTTTATGAAACAGGCACCGATAAAGTCGGAACCTAAACAACCAAAGAAAACAGAAACGCCAAAGTGGACCAAAAAAGGTATAAATAGAGTTGTCACTTGAACAAGGCAGTCATGGAAGCATTGTACTATGATTCTGAAGCGTTTGGTAGTTTTGGTGATGTAGACGCCCTTCGTACAGCGTCCAAGAAAAAAAACTAAACAAGTTGTAAAATGGTTAGAGACTCAAGACACATACACTCTTCACAAACCTGTTTGTCGTACATTTCCTAGAAGGAAAGTAATAGTTAGTGGTATAGATGCACAATGGCAAGCTGACTTGGTAGATGTTTCAAACATAAGTAAATTCAACAAAAACATAAAATTTTTGTTGACATGTATAGATGTGTTCAGTAAATATGCTTGGGTGATGCCATTACAAAACAAACTTAGTGATTCCATCGTGAAAGCTTTTAGTAAAATTTCCAAACAAGGTCGTAAACCAGAAAAATTACTAATTGATCAAGGCAAAGAATTTCTAAACAGAAAATTTCAGAATTTTCTCAAAGCTCACAAAGTCGAATTTTTCACTACACAAAATGTGGAAACAAAATGTTCCATAGTAGAAAGATTCTATAGAACTTTGAAAATCAAAATGTGGAAATATTTTACCAAGAACGATACACTAACTTTTCCACTTCAAAACTTGGTGCAATCATATAATCATTCTCATCATCGTAGTATAGGTATGGCCCCAATTGCCGTGAACTTTGAAAATCAAGAAGAGGTTTGGAGAAGGTTGTATGGACAACCCATAAAACACAAGACACCAAAGTACAAAGTAGGAGACAGAGTGAGAATCAATAAAGTTAAGAAAACTTTTGAGAAAGGTTATTTGCCCAATTGGACCGAAGAGTTATTCACAGTAGTAGCCATCAAGAAAGGACATGTCACATACATCTTACAAGATGATAATGGAGAAATATTGAAAGGGTCGTTCTAGACTGAAGAGCTTCAGCGAGTTTCACATAAAACTATTTACAAAATCGAACACGTACTCAAGAAACGTGGTCGAGGTAAGAACAGGGAATTGTTCGTAAAGTGGTTGGGATACCCAACTACGTTCAATTCGTGGATCAAGTACAGTCAGCTCACCTATAAAAGGAAGTGAAACTCTGAGGTTTCTTCAAAATGGAAGAAGGATCGAACGGTTCTTGTCCTCTGTTGCTAAAAGAATTCCCAGGAGCGAGATCACTTATTTTTCACAAATAATCATTTTGTATATCATCATCATTACCAGTGTCGTTAATCTCACTCTCGAAAACCCGGGCAGCAAGTTGTGGACTGCTCTCTTGAGTAGTAGCATAGGATATTTGTTACCAAATCCAACCATTAAGAAAAAGTAATGTTTTAATTGACTCTACCAAGTAATAGTTCTATGAACGTGTTTCCAGAAAACACGTTGACTACGTACACCACTCAGTTATCACAACCAGTGAATCTCACGGGAGAATGGGAAGTAGGTCTGGCAGAGATTCAGTATCCAAATACTTGGTTCAATATTCGTGGAGAAGAAGCTTTCGTTACAGTGTTCTGGTCTTCGAAAAAGAATTACCGACTTACTCTCAAGGAAGGTCGTTATTCGGATCCCATTGATGTGATACGAGCTATCAATGGTGTTAAAGAATTACTCTTGCCTCGTCACGATAAGGTAGCTTTTGAACTGGATGAAGTGACTGGTAAAGTTCGTATCACGGTACGTGATGGAGTCGTGGTCACATTGAGCCCTACTCTTCAAAATATTTTGGGATTTAATGAGTGTGTCAACCAAGGATTTTATTCACTCTATGTATATTGTGACTTGGTTCGTGACCAAGTCGTAGGAGATACAAGAATACCACTTCTTCGTATCGTACCCGTACGTGGAAAATATGGGGATATCATCTCTAAAACATTTGAGAATGTGTATTATGTACCAGTAGAACGAAAAAATTTCAGTACCGTCCAGGTGTATATAAGGGGTGACACAGGTGCCATAGTACCATTCGAGTTCGGGAAAGTGACAGTGACACTTCATTTCAGAAATCGTAGATCTCTTCATTTCACATAAACATGACTTACTGTTGTAAGTCCAAATTATACGAAGAATATTACACAAAGCTGGGAACGGTCTACCGGCTTTTTCTGGAACTCAAATACAGAGAGGATATGGTTTGGGAAGTATATTGGGAGGACTGAAGAAAATGGTGTTACCTTTATTGAAAACTACAGCCAGGACCGTGGGAAAACAGTTATTGAGAAAAGGAGCAGCCTTTGCCGAAGATGTCATTGAAGGGAAAAATGTAAAAAAGGCAGCAGTCAAAAGAGTCCAAGAGGCTGGTGCAGGAGCTTGGAATGAAGTGGTTGGTGGTTCAAAACCACCCGGTAGGAATAGTATAAAAAGGCCCGCACCACGCCAAACTAGCAAATCGACAAAAAGAAGGAGAACTGTTCAGACCCAAGACCATCTCGGTACATGATGTCTCTCATCAATGAAAAATCTTGTGAGTGTGTCAACAGCGAACTCGACTTGTTTTCCATACCACCAACACAGACTAGTGTGGAACATGGGCAATGGGTAGAACACAGGCCTTTGGCGACTATAGGAAACAGTGGTCCAATAGAATTCCACATTGCTGGATTAGGAGATGATTATTTGAATTTCGCACAGACATACTTGTATGTTAAAGCAACGGTTGTAGATTCCAATGGGGCATCAATTGCACCCGATGCCAAAGTGGGCCCAGTCAATTTATGGATGCATTCCTTATTTAATCAAATCGATATCAGCTTGAATGAAAAACGGGTATCTCCTTCCAACAACACTTATCACTACAGAGCTTTCATAGAAACTTTGTTGAGTTATGGACCAGCTGCCAAGAAGTCACAACTGACTAATGCATTATGGTACAAGGATACGGCCGGACACATGGAAGATTTGACAGATGATAACAAGGGATTTCTTCTTCGAAAGAAATTTATAGAGAAAAGTAAAATCGTGGACATGACTGGAAGATTGCATTTGGATATGTTTTTCCAAACTCGTTACTTGCTGAATGGAGTTAATGTTCATGTTAAAATGAATAGAGCCAAAGATGCTTTCGCATTAATGGCCGATACCGATACATACAAGATCAAAATTCTAGATTTATCCATGTTTGTACGCAAAGAGAGACTCCAATCATTCGTGAGAATGTCTCACCAGAAAGCACTAACAAAAGCAACTGCAAAATATCCTATCGACCGTGTGGAAACCAAGGTGTTTTCAGTGCCGAAAGGAAATCTGAGCATTACACAAGAAAACTTATTTTTAGGCCAACTACCTAAACGCATCGAAGTGGGATGTGTAGACAACGATTCTTTCAATGGAAACTTTTCAAAGAATCCATATAATTTCAAGAACTACAAATCAATTACTTGGCTTTGTACGTGGATGGGCAGCAGATTCCAGCCAAACCATTACAACCTAGATTCGAACAACAAGAAGTGGCCAGATGTTATGCGACTCTGTTCCAAGGAACTGGACACATGTATGAGAATGAAGGAAACCACATCAGCCGAGAAGAGTACATAAATGGATACACCCTATTCGTATCGACCTGACTCCAGATCTATCATATGGACAACACTTCGATCTGGTGAAGAGAGGAAACTTGAGACTAGAAGTCCATTTCGAAAACCCATTACCAGCCGCAATCAACGTACAGGTGTATGCAGAATTCCAGAACATCATAGAAGTGGATAAGAATAGACAAGTAATCTTCGATTACTCAACATGAATACGTTGCAGTTAGAGAATGCACTTCGATCAGATAGTTGTTTGAAGAGAATATGTTTGGGTGTATTTTCAAGAAACAAATTACCAAGAAGATTACCAGATCACAGACCAGTGGCTTTGATAGCCAACACGGATCCAGACCACAGAAAAGGAGAACATTGGGTGGCTCTCTTTGTGAGTCACCACCACGCAGAGTACTTTGATTGCTATGGATTACCACCACAACACAGACCATTCGAGAATTTCTTGAAGAAGAATTCCAGATATTGGAAGTATAATACAAAACGCCTTCAATGACCATTACCAATGTGTGGACAATACTGTCTGTTTTACTTGAAACGTCGCTGTCGCGCTGTACCGATGGAAACCATATCCAACATGTTTACCACTGATCTAATGGATAATGATGTGTTGGTTAATGACGTCATAGAGGAAACCAGCCACTAGATGCCGCTGTATTGAAGAAAAACTATAAAAACTGGTGCACTTGGAGTTCAGCTCATTTGTGTTTCGACAGCCAAAGAAGAAGGATGTCTACTAATGTGACCGTCTTCAAACTTAACAACGATTTAAAGATTCAACTGTTCAAGAACGACGTTGGGTTCCAGTTTACCACAAGAGATTGGGAACAAGTGACCAAAGCAGTGGATATTGCAAAGAAGAGAAGCCTTGAAATAGGAGAACCCAAACCAAAAAGAGAAAGAAAACCAAAGAAGAATGAAGATAAAAAGGATTGAAGAATGTTCACTATTCCATGTTTGATTAGGATGGCACTGAATGATTATCAATCAAGAAACCAAGAAACAAGAAATCCAAGAGACTTTGTAGAGAGAGTGAGCGTGTCATTCGAAACGTATTTTCGTGATGTTCCACCACTAGTACTGGAGCAGTTATTACGTGGAGAAGAAAAAATAAGAAAGACAACAGAACAAAGACCACCAAAACACATCAAGTATGCATTGGAGGAAAATCGTCTCAAGACATTTCAATTCCTGTTACAAAGTGAAGGTGTGAAAACCCCGAATGAACTGACAAAAGCTGGATTCTTTTATTTGGGGACAGGAGACAGAACTCAATGTTTTCATTGTGGTATTATTGGGAAACAGAAGATAATGTTATAGAAGAACACAGAAAATATTCTCCAGACTGTTATTACATTCATAATTTACCCCCTGAATTCATGGACGTTGAAAAAGAAGAAATGGCCATCAAAGAAGAAGAAATGGACACATCATTTCAAGAAGAAGATTCACGGAGGACAAAATGTAGTGTGTGTTTATTAGCTGAAGCCAATGTCGCTCCGCGACCATGTAACCATTTGTGCCTTTGCAAAGACTGTCGTAAACCATTGAGAAGATGTCCAATCAGCAGAAAGACTGTTTATGAATATCTGACAATCTACATACCATAAAAAGATGTATTTTTGTTGTTGAATAAAAGAAATTAAAATTTATATTCTGTGTTGTTATTTTGTTAACAAATCCAAAAAGGTATCCTCAAAAAAATCGAAATGAGTGATAGTAAATTAGACCTCGTACGACACATCTGTTGAGTAGATCTTCATATGAGTATATGGTGGAACTTAGCTTCATGGCCTTCATGTACACATATGGGTCCTACTTGTAATTTAAATAATGGATTTTGGGTAAATTTGTTCTATAGCACTACGTGCTATTCTTAATAGGGAAAAAACACGTCATGGTATATTCTAAAAATGGGAAAATTACTCCACTTCAATCGAACACACGATTTTTTAAAAATCTATAGCACTACGTGCTACTCTTATTGGGAAAAAACGTCATAGGATCCAAAAAAGGGATTCTGAAAGAATTCGAAATAATACAACTTAACGGGTTTATTTGGGTAATTAAACGAGGATTCGGGGAAAATCCGAACCAAAAAAATACTCTTCTACAAAGGAACACACCCCCGGTACCTCCTCGGTACTATAGCACTACGTGTTAAGCTGATAAAATGGGGAATCCGTAGTAAATAAAGTCAATTTCGGTGATTTGGAAGGATTTTGGTGATTTGGAAGGATTGTCGGGTTGTTTGTGGTAATTCTTAATACTTCGATTCAATCGAACACACCCTCAAAACATACCCCGTGCTATTGCAGAAAAATTGGGTAACATAGCAATCACGTGCTACCATAGAAGCCAAGATGGCGGCCTCCAGTATACAAAATGGACGACGGAAACACGTATCACTCTAACAACACGAGCTGCGCATGCGCACTCACACCACGTATCACTATGGGGATGACGTCACAACATGGACGCTCACGCGGGTTACCATGACAATACAACATGGCGCCACCAGGTCACGTGACATGGCGTCACTTCCGGGGTCCCCCAACTAACCCCTGAAAAGCCCCTGACATACTACGAATCTAGTCCCATAAGAAAGTCCCGTTGACCAGCAAGAGCCAATCGACATCTAAGATTCTAATCTAGATGAAAATTTTCCGACATGAAAAATTATTGTGGGGGAGGGTCAGACATGCCCATCCAAACACCACGTCCCGCTTTTGCGATACTCCTGCCACCCACACATAAACCTCAAAGCGCATTAACCCTTTACCCAACGTAACGTCCAAAACCGGCCAGCGTTATTCACAAAAATCACCATCCAATATTCATTATTATTTTCATTTTTTGCGTCAAAAACATAGCTTATGACCCCTCACTGGAACGAGCTCAACGAGCTCGTTCCGATGAGGGGTCAGAAGATATGTTTTTGACGCAAAAAATGAAAAGAAATGTTATTCAAGAATTTTATTTGCATGTGCCGTCTGCCTTTCGTGTTGGATAAAGGGTTAAGAGACGACGGAAGGCGAATGGAAGTTGAGGGCACGATTTTCAAAGACTCACTGGACCAACCTTAGTACGGCCCGGAGAAGAAAAAACGAAAATGGATTCACAAGAATGCCAGTTCCTTGATTCTCAAGCCTTGATGAGCGAGAAAGGGGGTGTTAAAAGTTGGTGTGGGCCTGTGTGGGGGTGCATACGTGTGCCCCTATTAACCATTAATTAATTGTGCCCCTATTAACTACAAGTAGCCACGCTTTCTTGTCCGTATACAGAACCATGAGCAAAGAAGTGGTCATGAAATTCCGATCGAGTCAAAAAAAAATCGCGATGCGATGAGGACATTGAGAAAAACTATGTCAGTTAAAATGTATGAAAATCGAAACAAGATCGTGTAATAAATAATAATAATGAAGTATAATAAGGTACGTCGCTAGAGGTTTCCGATTGGGGTGGGGGGGTGGGTAAGGTAGTGAATTTTCAACTAGAGGGAGGGACATGTTCTGGGACCCCAACCCCAGTTAGAAATCTAACTGTTCATATCCCTGCTGAAAACCCTCTATAGCTACGTCCCTGGCAGCAGCTGATCTTAACTGGTACTCAAATAACATACATGTATGGGGTGTTTGTTGTTGCTGTTTTGTTGTTTGTAATTTAGCGTCAAATAAATAAATATAGAGAATATCTACCGTGCTTTAGTGAATATCGGGAATGAGGTAATTCCTGATTTTCACTAAAACAGCAGGGGGGAGGGGGGCAACCAAATATTTGCAAGACCTGACGTGAAGGTGGGTGGGTCTCTTGAGTGCGCCAAAAATGTGCATTTCCAATTTTTTGAATTTTTAAAAAATATATCAATATATGAGCTAATATATACCATCATTTGTGTTTCAAACCTTTAAGATGATGTTGTACATCACACTCTTAACATAATTACAACATCAGGAGGCTTTATATGTGAGAATATTGGGCTTAATCTGGGAAAATGTCACACGTTAGTAGGGGGTGGGTGTCTTGTTCGAAATGTAGAAAATGTGTAGACAATATTTTGGGAAAATTCTCTCTGATGCACTAAATTCAACCCAAGTTATTTATTTATTAATAGAATTTGTATGGATAGAAGAGCAAACACCTGAGAATACTGACAGAACAATTCAAATGAAAATTTGTTCCCGTACATGTACACCTGCTCTGGCCAAGCCTGATAATGAACAGCTTGTCATTTGTAGATTGGGGCCCATAGCAGCCCATAGAGGTTTAAATTGGTGGTACCAGTTTAAGAACATTATGAAACCACCCTAAACACAGCTGTGCCTACTAAGTTTATAAGTTTATTTTGGATTTTAATGGGAGAGTGGGGGGGGGGGGGGGTAGGTGTCTAAGAACGGTAGTAGAAAATTTGCACGTAGGGCTGGGTGGGGGTACAAAGGAGCTGAATAAAGAATAGGACGTCACGTCTTGCAAATTTTAGTGCCCCCCCCCCCCCCCCCCCTGAAAACAGCAATAGATTTTCTTTTTATTATATGCTACGCGACATTTTACTGCGCAATATTCAGCCCAATTCGACTTCAAATAGTTTCAAGACAACAACAAAAAGCTGCTGATCGTTCCTTCAAGACGACGTTCAAGGCAACGTCGTGTGCCGAAGCGTAACGTCATTTAGGAAGCTACTGAAAAAAATCATCTTGTGGACCTAAAAGTTTTATTTTTCACGAGCGCTTGAGATAATTCCAGATACTGACTAAAATAGAGTAGATTTTCTTTTTTATTATATGCTACGAGACGTTTTATTGCACAATATTCATCAGCCCAATTCGACCCCAACTGCGTACGTTTCAAAACAATAACGAAGATCAGTTGGTAGTTCCTTCAGGACGACGTGATGCGGCGTAGAGTGACGTCGTTTTGGAAGCTTCTGAGGGATATTCCTCAATATCCATCAAGTCCGTGGATATCGAGAAATATCTTTTAGATAATTTGCGATAATTCACAGGCTAGCAAATAATAAACTGATTTATTATATACTTTATAAATAACCACATTTCTATTGGCTGGATCTTATACACGTGACTGACACTCAAAAGTATTTGTCCACCGGTTTTCCAGCGAATATCAAGTTTCTAAATAGAGCTTTTGGAAATCCCCTCCCTAGTTATATTTCAATCGACGTCCATGCGTAGTCAACCTGACTTCCGCCTCACTTTTATGTTATTCTGCAAATGGTAACTATTTTATTGTTAAATAAAAGTATTTCTGGTTGATATAATTGAACTTTTAATTGACAAATAGAAGATTATTTTTTTTAGGATGGGTATATAATAAAACAGCTATGAACTTTTGTGGTGGTAAATATGATGTGATATGAACTTAAAAACTTACATTGACCGAGGCGTTAGCCGAGGTCAATATAAGTTTTTTAGGTTCATGTCGCATCATATTCACCATTACAAAAGTCCATAATTGTATTATATTACGCACTTCATCATTTGTGTTAAAATTTACCTTTGTAGTAAGTATCAATTGTAATAACAATAATAATATGGTAAGTCGGAGTTGAAAACAGAACTTTACATTAAGAAAACATTGAAATGTGACTGCGTACAGTCGAACTCGAGTTGCGTTTATTCGTGGCTTTGCAAAGCGAAACAGTGCTACCATTTTGAAAGTTCAACATTCGAAATTCAGTGATATAAATACAGTATTGTCAGCACCTGTGCCACAGGTGTGTACATAGTTGAGTTATACGTCCTGCTATACACTTGTTTATTGTTTTGGAAACAAATGTGACGTGAGCCCACCCCTACGTGATCAAATATGGAGAATGCTGATAAAGTCTATTGATACTGCCAGTGAGTGGTTGGACAATACGAGAATTTTTTGATCAATGAATCCTGGGTCTTTTGGCACGCGAGACCAGTGCACCAGGGACGTGGCTAGGGGTTTCCGATTGGAAGGGTGTAAGTAGTGAATTTCCAACTAGAGGGAGGGACCGGGGGAACCCTCTCCATTCCCTCCCCCAGTTGGAAATTCACTACTGAGAAAACTTTTGAAAATGAAGCCATGAAAGCTGGCATAAAATTGATTCTAGTACCTGAAATGACAACGTATTTTTGATAGAATTATCAGGTTATTATTATTTGGTATTATTCTGGGAATTGAAAATGTGCTAAACAAATGCTCAAGCTCAATCATGATGTGATTTTCTTAAAGTGCATTTCGATTATTCTTTTATTACGATAATTAAACGTAGTTATGAAGCTCTATATTCGATATTGCGTACACTGTAGTTGTAACTAGTAACAGTTGGAATTTTTGCTGATTTGAAATCGAGTTGGAATTTTGGGAAGTAAAGCTCTGACATCCAGATACAGTACGTGGAGAGTGTATTATCACTAAATCACCCGCAGAATGGAGATTCCACCCAAGCAATAATTGCATATTTGTTGCAAAGCATAACAAGCACAGGCAAAGTTTCAAACAATGGACCTCCGGGTTAAACCCGGAGGTCCATTGGCTGAAACATTTCTTGTGTTTTTTGTCAATATGTACAAAATTTGGAAGTCATAGTCTGGGTGATAACTCCACTCCGCGGGGGATGTAGATGGAATTTCCAACTACTCGTGACTTGACCTCCGAGTTTCTAATTATAGGCAGTTTTTCAGTCAAACTTCTCGGAGCGCGGTGGCTCAGTGGTAGACTGTTGAACTTCTATGCTACAAGTCCCGAGTTCGATCCCCGTCCTGGACGACGCGCGTAGCGTCCTTGGGCAAGGCACTTTATCTCGGTTGCCTACATGGGGGCACGATGACGCCGTGTTCTAAGGAGTACTGTACGTCGATAGTGCACATGTCTTCAACCGCTGTAACCCTGCTTGAGCTGAGCTTGAACAGAGTTAAAATGTTGAGGCGCTGACAGTTGCTCGTCGATGTTCGGTGGTTCTCTCCGGGTACTCCGGCTTCCTTTACTCGTAAAACTGTGACGTTCACGATTAGCCATTGTGCATAAGTATGTGATCTTAAACTCCAATAAATAAAAAAAAAAATAAATAATCAAACTTTTATCACTTTTAGTTACACAATTTTTGGGTCAGAATGGGTTTAGTTTACACATCAGCCTAATTCGGCGTTCACTTTCAAAAAGTCTTTTTCAAATTATATTTTTAAAATGTACCGTGTCTATTCATTGCTCATTCAAATGTCGCGTGTGTAACGCCGCGTTCCCCAGTAGTACAAAACGTTTCGTAGTTCGAAAAAGACGTCCTGTCAACCTCGCCGTGAAAAACTGCAGTGTCCTGTTTTAGGATCCGCTCCACTGTTTTCCATGCATTTCCCCCAAAATGACATGCCATACACTCTCTTCAAATACGAATATTCTTTAACTTAGGTATCTTGCCCAAAACATGTATTACATTTTCCAAATCCACTAAAAACATATAGCACTATCTGACTAAGTAGAAATAAACAAAGTACATGTGGATGAAATAATATATTGTCAAAAGCTAGGCTTCAACCTGGAAAATTGCATGCCAAAACGCCAATACCAGTGATCCGCAACAACTCAGCAGCCTCAAAAGCAGAGTTTTCACACTACCCACACTCACCAGACCCTGGAGCATATAACCCCCTGTTTCTAAACTGTGAAAAAAATATATGTTTCCGTCTCATTTTTTAGTTACATGCATGATAACAACTCCGTGTAAAAATGACATTTTAAAAAATAGTCAATTTTTTTAAGCCACTGTTTCCCATAATTCATCTGGTAATTTACCCCTATGCATCAGACTCCAAGTCTGTTACCAAAACTTCAAATTCTCTTGTGCAACAAATAGCCCAATCTAGTCATCTGATACTAAAAATGTATGTCCAGTTTGCATGACATTAGTTTCAACATATGCCCTGTGTTGAGACTTTTACCCCTGTCCAATAATGCGAAGATGTGGAGCGGAACCTAACCCCAACAGGGACTCTATGGCGTATCCATACAGATACAGAACAGAAGACAATAATGTATAAATATAGAAAAAACCCATAGTAGCTTGGTGTACCAAATGTTCACCACGAGTGGTGAAGTGGTGTTAACCGCGAGCCTTCGGCGCGCGGTTAACACCACTTCACCACGAGTGCTGAACATTTGGTACACCAAGCTACTTTGGGTATATTTTATTTATACCATGATCGTCAGATTATTTAGAGTCGCTATTACTTTTTCTCGATTTTACTGAGCACCAGACGTACATACGAGCGAATCTGTTTTTGTTTACACGAGCACCGGTGGGCGGTACTCCAGCTGTCAATTTTATCGCCGAAACGAAGTGAAAAAAAAGAAACTGAACCTTTTTTCGTTTTAATAACATAATAACATACTATTTCGAGTTATGCATGCTCTATTGACATGAGACAATAATTGTTAATTTTGAGGCGACGTGCGATAAATTTAGACAAGTTTGCATTCAGGTCGACGTCACCAAAGGTCAGCAGGGATGTAGTTCTACCGTTGGTGTAAATTTTTACTATTGAAATCCCATTGCTGGCGTGTTCATCACGGTTGGTGTGTGAAGCTACAATTTATGTCATAGGTTTTTCATCTGTAGTAGAATTGGTAATCATGGTATAAATACACGGTTAAATATGATTCATTCTTTCAATCAATAACATTAATAGCAATACCTGTGTGACTCACATATAAACAAAGATCTCTGTGTGAAGATATTTCACAAGAAAAAAAAATCAATTTTAATTAATAGTTGGTTAATAAACAATTACACTGTGACTGATCACTTCTAAAGCCCATCAGCCTGTTGAATATCAGTAAACACATGACACATGCATGACACATGAGTACAGTGACCTGAAATGAACCCGGTTTTAAAAACGCAACTGTCTGCAGAAATCGTTCCCTTTTATTCAGATGTGCATGGTACAACTGCCTGTGTGATGGGTTTTTCTTATTAAAAATATATGTGGTCATGCTTGTTGAGCCGTCGCGAAGATGACAGATGGGGGAGGGGGTGGCACACCTGATTTATCTCGTCTCTGATGGCTCAAGTCGCTACTGATCAAACATTCCAACTACATCAACAAGGCATGCCTTCGTTGAAGGCATGCCTTGATGATGCGGTTGGAATATTAGCTAGTTGGAATTATAGTTAAACCCCCGTGGCAACCCCGGGATGTGAAACGGTGTTTTTACGACGGTACACAAGCTCTGTTTTACTGGTAGAATAGGACTCAGTCACCAATGTTTGGGGTGGAAGTCCTCTAAAATGGGCATTATGGGGATAATTATTTATTTATTTATTTATTTATTTATTTATTTATTGGTGTTTAAGGTTACATACTGACAGAACTACCGAGCATCGACGAGCAACTTTCAGCTCCTCAACATTCTAACTCTGTTTAAGCTCCGCTCAAGCAGGGTTACAGCGGTTGAAGATTCGTGCACCATCGACGTGCAGTACGCCTTAGTACACGGCGTCATCGTGCCCCCATGCAGGCAACCGGGATAAAGTGCCTTGCCCAAGGACACAATGGCTGATTGTGACCGTGACAGTTTTACGGGTGGAGGAAGCCGGAGTACCCAGAGAGAAACACCGAGCATCGACGAGCAACTGTCAGCTCCTCAACATTCTAACTCTGTTCAAGCTCCGCTCAAGCAGGGTTACAGCGGCTGAAGACATGTGCACCATCGACGCGCAGTACGCCTTAGTACACGGCGTCATCGTGCCCCCATGCAGGCAACCGGGATAAAGTGTCTTGCCCAAGGACACAAAGACTAATCGTGACTGTGACGGTTTTACGGGTAGAGGAAGCCGAAGTACCCAGAGAGAAACGCCGAGCATCGACGAGCAACTGTCAGCTCCTCAACATTCTAACTCTGTTCAAGCTCCGCTCAAGCAGGGTTACAGCGGTTGAAGACATGTGCACCATCGACGTGCAGTACGCCTTAGTACACGGCATCATCGTGTCCCCATGCAGGCAACCGGGATAAAGTGCCTTGCCCAAGGACGCAATGGCTAGTCGTGACTGTGACGGTTTTACGGGTTGAGGAAGCCGGAGTACCCAGAGAGAAACGCCGAGCATCGACGAGCAACTGTCAGCTCCTCAACATTCTAACTCTCTTCAAGCTCCGCTCAAGCAGGGTTACAGCGGTTGAAGACTTGTGCACCATCGACGCGCAGTACGCCTTAGTACACGGCGTCATCGTGCCCCATGCAGGCAACCGGGATAAAGTGCCTTGCCCACGGACACAACGCGGGTCGTCCCGGACGTGGATCGAACTCGGGACCTATAGCATAGAAGTCCAACAGTCTACCACTGAGCCACCGCGCTCCCAACATTGGTATAATCTTTGACTTAATTTGACTTTATCTCCATGTTGGGGTCACAATTGGCCATTGTGCAGAAGTGTATCACCTTAAATACCAATAAATAAATAAATAAATTAGTTTTAAAAAACCTCAAGATTTCTTTGAAATTTATTTGATGATAAATAAAATATATATTTGGAGGTCAGGATGCATTATTTATTTATTTATTGGTGTTTAAGGTCACATATTTCTGCACAATGGCTAACCATGACCGTGGCAGTTTACGGGTGGAGGAAGCCGAAGTACCCGGAGAGAACCACCGAGCAACGGCGAGCAGCTGTCAGCTCCCCAACATTCCAACTCCACACAAGCAGGGTTAGCATTGGTTGAAAACAGGTGCACCATCGACGTGCAGTACGCCTTAGTACACAACGTCGCCGTGCCCCCACGTGGGCAACGGGGGTGAAGTGTCTTGCCCAAAGACACAACGTGGTTGCCGCAGCTGGGATTCGAACCGAGGACCTCTCGGCTTGCAGCCTGCACCTCTACCAACTGAGCCACCGCGGAAAGGCTCAATTTAATTTGCACGTACCATATTGGAAGGCTCCCAACAGCCAGAGTCGGTTACTACAGGGATTCGTTAGTATGACCGACTGTGTGTGTGACATGAGTACAAGTCGAAAATTTAATCTCGCGAGAAGGTGCGTGATTAGAAGCGAAAGAGAATCAATTTCTTAGATTCTAGTCGAGACGAAAATGTCCCAATTGAAAAAAATATTGTGGGGGGTGGGGAGGGTCACATCCCCCTCAACCTTCCTTAGCGACGTCCCGGCTGGCTTGTGACATGGTATAATTCATTTAGTCCTAGAGTCCGGAGGTTTTTTAATTTCATTATCGAGTACGAAAGGTGTGATGCTTTCGAGTTGTTAGTACCGTTAACCTATTGAAGAAAACCTATTTCTTAAGTTGTGCATTCTTGGCGTTTAGGGGCTGTGGGCGCTCCAAAACGCCCGAACATAATTTTTAGTTATACTTTCGCGTAGGTCCATAATTTTCAGCGCCAAATGTAAGCTCAGAATAACATGACTAGTATGGACATTAGAACATTAAAGAATATTCGAGCTATGAATTTTCATTTCTTAAGAAGTTTTCTTGAGACGTTTGCAGGCTGCTGAGTTATAACAGTAACCACAAGATCAGACCATCTGTATTAGAGTCACTTTTTCTGTTTTGAAATGATAGGTGTCAGACATAAACATACCTTCTTTAACGTGTTGTGACCACGCTCATGTTCTTACATATACACTTACCCATACATTGTTTGTTGTTCATGCTCTGTATTATCTTTGAGCACACCTTCATATATTTATATTATAGTGCAATGGCGTCTCTAAAACGGTTTTAGTCCATTCCTGTTTTTTCCTATCCTTTCTGTTGAATTAAGGAATGTGGAATGTCATTCAGTTCTCTTTCAGAGAGCCTGGGGAGACAGTTGTGCCCTGGTATGAAAACATGCTAAAAATACTGAGACATCTTGGATGAAATGGTTCAACAGTCAATTTCTCAAGTGAACCGCATCTGATTTAAGTCACCAGAAGTGATGTTAGTTAGTTTTTATACCATGATTACATATTCTACTATATACACACTAAAAACCAAAGTGTTCAAACTGACACTTTCAAGGTGTTAAACCCATTCTAACTCTGAGGGTTTGATTTTGACACTCAAAGTGCAATGCTTTAAGCACTTAGACATTGCAATCGTCAGACATCTGAAACTTGAATGGATGGGACTTCCCATGTGTCTAGCATTGGTGGTTCTTCCAGAATCGTCCATAATTTGATTTGCGCATGGTGGGTACATAAGTAAAAGGACACAACGCAGATGACACGGATCAGTCTCGAGGGTTCGAGCCTGATCCGCGTCATCTGCGTTGTTTCCTTTTAAGTGTCGCGACATTACACTTGTCAAGTGGTATTATTGTAACACCTGTCAAGTTCTGGGATATTTACACTTGAACAAAGTGCTAGTTCGGCACTTAGTTAGTTTTAAATACAGCACTTCAAGTGTAGTTTTCAACACTTTAGTTTTTAGCGTGTATAAAAAGCCTATGACATAAATTTTAGCTTTACACACCAACCGTGGTCAACACGCCAGCAATGGGGTTTCAATAGTTAAATTTACACCTACAGTGGAACTACATCCAAGATGATCTTTGATGACCTCGCCTTCAATGCAAACTTGTATAAATTTATCACTCGTCGCCTCGTGAAGGGTGAAATGAAACCGGTAGGCCTAATTATTTATTACGTTTTTTAATAAGTTTACCTCATAAGATACCCAAAATTCACAAATATCCGTTGTTTCATGTTATTAAAGCATCCATAAGTCGAAATAGTATGTTATTAGACTTTTTCCGAAAGTGGGTATTATAGCGGTGTTATACTGTAGAATGTCATTATCCATGTGTTGCGGTACTATGGGTTTTGAAGCGCGAAGTTTCTCGTGTCATAATCAACAAACAACGAGCAGCTAGGCCAAACTAAATAATGTGTAGCATATGTCATTGACAGTTTTGTACCAGTTATTGTTATACACTGCATCGAATCATGGACAAAATGCTCCTCAGTATTTTGTCGGGGTATCCACTCGTACCGAGACGCTCATCATGCCAATGTCTATATTCATTTATATGCGCAATCCAGTGAGAGCACATCACTTCCCCGTAACAGGGAGTCAATCCAACGCAAGTGAACACTTTCAATCTGGTATCTAAAGTTTCTGTGTGAAGTGGACGAACTGGTGACACAATGAACAACAAATTGGAAGTGCATGGGTTGGCGGTAATAATCTCTCTCTCTCTCTCTCTCTCTCTCTCTCTCTCTCTCTCTCTCTCTCTCTCCACACACACAATTTTGGAAATCCCCAGAAAAGTCATAACTATTACGGGTGTGGAATACCTAACATAAACAGCAAACAAACAACATCGTTAGTGTTCCCCCGAAACAAACACGTGAACCCTCCCAATCCACGCCCAAGTGTACAACGCACCCCTTGTACCCCTTAGTACTATTGCACTACACCGATAAATTGGGGAAATAAAGTCAATTTCGGTGATTTTGGGTAGATTTTGGTGATTTGGAGGGATTGTCGGGTTTATTTGGGTAATTCGTAATACTCCGATTCAATCGAACACACCCTCCGAACATACCCCTGTCTTGTTAGAAGGTTTTGGGTCACATAGCAATCACGTGCTACCATAAAAACAAAGATGGCGGCCTCCAGTATACAAAATGGACGACGGAAACACGTATCACCCTAACAACACGCGCTGCGCATGCGCACTCACACCACGTATCACTATGGAGATGACGTCACAAGATGGCCGCTCACGCGGGTTACCATGACAACACAACATGACGTCACCAGGTCACGTGACTATGACGTCACATGAGATCCTGCAATGAGATCCTGCCAATGGGGCCCGTTCGGGTACATGCTATACTACTGTGGTGTACCGCTGTACTTTTTATAACGAGAAGTCCATCGGAACAACAGCCAGGGAAAAATCTTAAACAACCCCCACTATCTTACGGAGGAGCTCATATTAAAAGGGATGCCGATAGGTTAATTTCTAGGAACAGCGATATCTTCAATCTTCTCGCGGGAATTACGATGTTGGGGAGCTGGCAGCTGCTCGTCGTTGCTCGGTGGTTCTCTCCGGATACTCCGGCTTCCCCCACCGGTAAAGCTGTCACCAACACGATGTGACCTTGGCTGTTAATGTGTCGTTAACCCCTAATAAATAAATAAATAAATAAATAAATAAATAAATAAATAAATAAATAATCTTCTCGCGAGGACAATAATTTCCAATGTAGAAAAGAGCAGTCTGAAGAGTTTGCGTTTTGTTTATCTTATGTTTTCATCTTTCTCTTAATATACAATGCTTTTAGCATTGTTTTTCGCCATCAAAATATTTGTAATTCGCGTAATAATTTCTAGGGGAGAAGTTTGTAAAAGCTTCAATAATTTGTTCTTCGATCCTTTTGGCATGTAATTTTGGAATATAAAAAAATTCGTCCCACGAAAGCATTAAGGTACCAACTACAATGCAAAACCATTGCAGTTGGTACCTTCATGCTTTCGAGGGATGCCACGTTTAATCAAAGGAAGAGTCGATTTTTTTACCACACTGGCACTTGGTCATTGGGATTTGATCTTTATTTATAGTCACCGAAATCATTCAGTTTGCAGAACTGACAATGGACTAACATGCAGCCAAGCTAATGCTGGTGTGTATTGTTATTGTTTTTTGAAGTGCAGACAGACAAATTTACAGACACACAGATATACAAAAATAACAACACACATACAGACGTTTCGAAAAGACACATCCACGTTAGACTTCATCCTAAATAGGCACAAAGTTTACCCGTTTCTGGAGATAAGTATACACGTCAATCAGACGGATTCATTCAGCTGAAAAAATATAATGTTAATACCCAGGGGCGCCGGAAGCACTTCGGGGCGGGGGGGGGGGTCGACACTTGCATTTGTTCTTTGGTAAGTAAAAGTTATCTTTCTTTCAAAAACATGGCTAATGACCCCTCACTGGAACGAGCTCGTCGAGCTCGTTCCAATGAGTGTCATAAGCTATATTTTGGGATAAAATACTAAAATTTGAATGGTGATTTCTAAAAAAATGAAAATTGAAGGATATGGGTTAATTTTAGTAAAAGGGTTAAATGACTTGAATGACATATAATCATTAGATTTATGGCTTATGCATCACGTGTGGCTTAATAGCACATTTATTTATGAGTATTTTGTGTAATTATGCAATTTAATCACAATTTTCCCAGTTCTAAAGCATGAAAAAAAAGAAAACCAGGACAGAAAATCAGATGGAACTACCTGGGGATTGCATTTTTCTGTGGATAAAATGACAAGATGTGAGCCAGAGGGGGCGTCAAAATCCATCTCAGGGTTTCAAAAATTAAAACTTTTCTGTGGGGAAGGCGCCTCAGACGCCCCACCATCGAGAGGGAGATGCCTCATTCGAACTCTCCCCAACACAGGCCTGCGCGCTCTCGGGACATACCTATGGCAAGTCGTTCTGGGACCCCAGCCCCAGTTAGAAATCTAACCAATCCCTCTCCCTACCTTCCCCACTCCTATTAAAGATTCTATAGCTACGTTCCTACCTGTGCCATACCTGACTTACGCCTCCTAAACCGCCATTGTGCGGTTCTGTTAGCAGAGACTTCCAAACCGGGAAACTCAACATAATTGCGTCCAATCTTCGTTAGAAGAGACTTTCATATTCAGCCATCCGTTTAAAACTTTAGACCCCCCCCCCCCCCCCCTCCCCATCCACTATACAGATGTGTGAGCATCTACTACACATGAAACAAATTACAAAAAAATGTATTTCGTTCAAAATGGAAAATAAATTAAAAACTTGGAAAATGTAATAAAAATGAAGAAGGTTCATGGTGTACGCTTGGTACATGCTTTCAAGCAGTCGGTAGAATATAATTGTTCAGTAGGTAGGATAAATGTTCAACAGGCAAAATTTTATGGACAGCAGATATTAAGACCGGTACTGAGGAGCACATTAATTAGGATACCCCCCCCCCACCCCACCCCCACCCCATACACATAACCATCATAACTTTTAATAGTAGGAAATATGAAGGTGTTAATTCCAAAAGTTGGAAATACAAAGAAATCAATTTCCTTCATATTTTCAACCTTTCAGACTTTTCCGACCAGTCGATTTGAATTTTCAACCCGTTATCACAGTTTTTCCGACTGCGATTGCCGGAAGAGCCAAAGCGATTTTCAAATTTCCGATCAAATTCTCCGTCTTTTCGAATCAGCTGACAAAGTTTTTTGAAATTCCGACTCGAATCTTCGACCATTCCAGTTTTTCAAATTCATCGTTCCGTTTCCCTAACAATGACCAGACTGCACAAGGACTATAGGCTGACAGATATTCAGTCAATACCAACTCCTTCCAACTGACTGGCAGTCAGTTGGAAGGAGTAGGTATTGGCTGAATAGCTGTCAGTATATAGTCGTTGTGAAGCCTTGTCAGTGTAAGGGGAAACTCATGGACCTAACTGAGGAAATGCATTTTTTCTGTGGATGAAATTTACTAGATTTGAGCCAGAGGGAGGCGTCAGAATTCATCTCAGGGGTTCAAAAGTTTAAACTTTTCTCCGGGGAAGGACCCTCGGATGTCCCACCGTCGAGAGGGAGATTCCCCCACTCGAACTCTCTCCAATATAGGCCTGCGCGCTCTCGGGACATGCTTATGGTAAGTCGTGCTGGGACCCTTATCCCAGTTAGAAATCTAACTAATTACCCCTTCCCAACCTCTCCCATCCCATTAAAGATTATCTAGCTACGTCCCTACCTGTTTCATACCTGACTTACGCCCCCAAAACCATCATTGTGCGGTTCTGTTAGCAGAGACTTCGTAATTGAGAATTTCCTATTGATCGGTTTGGTAAAGAACTCGTTAACCAATCATTCAATGTTAAGATTAAAGTTTTATCTTCGTGCATCACACAAGCTTTCGCGTGTTGTCAAATGAAGTTTCATATTTCTCTACAAACAACCAACTTCCTTTACGGCAGATCTAAACAATCAAAATGGAGCTGAAATCACACAAAATCGCGATAAATTTTTAATTTTGTGATGTATTCAGATCATCGGATTCATAGCACAAATTGAAAATGACTCACTGATTCCTGATTTGAGATAAACAATTTAATTGGAAGCTTTGATGACTATTACAGATCGTATTTCGTAATTGAACAAATTATTGGTAAAGTTGACATAATGTTGCATGGATTTGTTTGTCACCCTTTTTCCCTCTGAAGAACTATATGGGATCAATTTCTTTTATTAACTTACAGAACCTTTAGGGTGGATTTACACGAAAGCACCCAATGAGAAGGATTCCATCCAAGCCTGGAAATAAGCAGACTGTCATCTACAGAATGAGGTCCCCGGAGTGTGTATTTGGTGATGCTACACCAAATTTACCCTCTGTGCACCTCAGTCTGAATCAAGGTCTCAGGCCGAATCAGAAAGAGGTACCCAGAGGATAAATTGGGGGATTTCTAGCACCCTGTATGGAAAAGCAACAGCAAATTCACCCTCTTGGGTACTCATTCTGGAAATGGCAGATTGCTTAGTGGGTTGGGGTGGGGGGGGGGGGGAGGGTTGCGGAATTAAGTGAAAGTTTACGATCGTAGGTTCGGACTCAGATTGTTCTGATTATTGAGAGAACTACGAAGCCCCATCAACCGCGAAGTCCCATCAGCCCGTGGCGTTCTGTGATCCCTTACCAGACGATATCAGACACAAGCTCCAGATTCTGGGTTCAGGTTGGTTACCTCACGAACTTGTCGTGTTCAGCACAACGAAGATTAGTTTACCAGTTATCTCCCATTTTTATTAAACAAAATGTACATTTTCACCGCGTCTACTGTTGTCTCTGGCATATATAATACAACAACGTCCATTCGAGAGCAGTGGCGGCATCCATCTTTCTACTACCAGGTGGGTTCGTCCTCGTCAGGAGCCCAGAGACAACTTGTCTAAGCACCTAGAAATCGGTGCTTTTATCCACCAGATTTTTGATGCCAAACCTGATTACGTGACTACCAGTCAGCAGAATAGTTAGTGAAAGCCCCCGTGACGTGGCAGTCGCCATTGTTAGACACTTGTACTGCCATGCATGCAATCTATGGAGTGGTTGTTCCACAAACACATTCCACCGGGGTTTTGTTAACCGGGGGAATTGTGTGGTAGAATTTACAATTCTGCAACTTCCGCATTATGTGATGCCCGTGAGTGTTCTGGGAGTGTGATTTATGGGTTGTTGACAGCTTTGACAGTTCAAATATTACCAATTCGGAGATTTCCGCCCGTGATATTTAACAAATAAAACTCGACTACCGGCGTTATCTCTGATCAGTTCTTCCACCGAGTGTAGGTCAGTCGAGTGTAGGTCAGAGTATTATCCAGTTCTATGACTATCAGCTTTAAGGAAAATTGGCAATATGAGTCCCATTCAAACTAATAGAAAACTGTCTTTTTACTTCTATAATTTTCATGGAAGAGCTATAGCTCTTCTTTCGAGCTTGATTAACCTCTGTGGGCCCATGCACTTCTCAACAGGGGGGGGGGGGGGGTAAACCTGATTTGTCCCGACTGTGGTATGTCAAACCCGATTCATCAAATATTCTAACAACATCATCAAAGCATGCCTTTGTGGGCCTACCTTGATGATGTAGTTGGATTGTTATCCAGTCGGGATTTTTGTTAAAAAACTCAAGGCTTCATTGAGATTTATTTGTGGATAAGTAAAATATACATGTAGTGGGCATGACGCAACATCTTATGTAATTTTTTTTAATAATATTTTATTTCTTTCATGAGAAAAAGGTTTGGCGAACAGGCTAGGCCTATCCTAACGCCTTACCTATACATGACAGTGCTTTACAATTTTTTAGTGCTGGTGCAGCTGTGCAAAAGTGACAGTAACACAATCTTACATATAAAGAAATCACCCTAACCCTTTTCCCAACGTAACGGCCAAAACCGGCCAGCGCTATTCACAAAAATTGCCAATTAATTTTCATTATTTTTTTCATTTTTTGTCTCAAAAACATAGGTTATGACCCCTCTTTGGAACGAGCTCGTCGAGCTCGTTCCAAAGAGGGGTCATAACCTATGTTTTTGAGACAAAAAATAAAAAAAAAATAGTTATTCAAGAATTTTGTTTGTAAGTATCGTCTTCTTTTCATGTTAGGTAAAGGGTTAACTAAATAAATAAATGAATTAATTAATTAATTAAAAATAAATAGGTAAATAAATAAATATTAACAGTAATATTCTATTGTATCATAATATAGTGCGAATCTCCAGCAGCTCAAACCGAGTACTACAGACCTCCAATGCTTTTACCGATCGTCCATGTGTATGAGCAAGTCCAAGTATCAGTTATTTATTTATTCGAGTTTAACGACATTTTCGACAGCTAGGGTCAACCTCGGGTTAGACAATTTTACGTGTGGAGGAAGCCGAAGTATCCGGAGAGAACCGCCGAACAACGGCGAGCAACTGTCAGGATCACCAACGTGGTAATTCCACTCAAGCAGGGTAAGCATTGATTGATGACAGGTGCACCTTCAACGTGCAGTACGCCTCAGTACACAGCTCGGGAAATCGGGATTAAGCGTCTTCTCAGAGGACATAACGCAGTTACCACTGGCGGGGATCGAATCGTGGACCTATCGGTTTGAAGTTCAATGCCGTAACCACTGAGCCACCGCGCTTCCCCAATAATCAATCTAGTCCCGTAAAAAAGTCTCGTTGACCAGCAAGAGCCAATCGACATCTAAGATTCTAATCCAGATGAAAATTTTCCGATATGAAAAATTATTGTGGGGGGGGGGGGGGGTCAGACACACCCATCCAAACACCACGTCCCGCTTTTGCGATACTCCTGCCACCCAAACATAAACCTCAAACCGCATTAACCCTTTACCCAACGTAACGTTCAAAACCGGCCAGCGTTATTCACAAAAATTTACCATCCAATATTCATTATTATTTTCATTTTTTGCGTCAAAAACATAGCTTATGACCTCTCACTGGAACGAGCTCAACGAGCTCGTTCCGATGAGGGGTCATAAGCTATGTTTTTGACGCAAAAAATGAAAAGAAATGTTATTCAAGAATTTTATGTCGCATCATATTCACCATCACAAAAGTCCATAATTGTATTATATTACGCACTTCATCATTTGTGTTAAAATTAACCATTGTAGTAAGTATCATTTGTAATAACAATAATAATATGGTAAATCGGAAAACAGAACTTTACGTTAAGAACACATTGAAATGTGACTGCGTACAGTCGAACTCGAGTTGCGTATATTCGTGGCTTTGCAAAGCGAAACAGTGCTACCATTTTGAAAGTTCAACATTCGAAATTCAGTGACATAAATACAGTATTGTCAATACCTGTGCCAAAGGTGTGTACATAGTTGAGTTATACGCCCAACTATACACTTGTTTATTGTTTTCGAAGCAAATGTGACGTGAGCCCACCCCCACGTGACCAAATATGGAGAATGCTGATAAAGTCTATTGATACTGCCATTGAGTGGTTGGACACTACGAGAATTTTTCGATCAATGAATTCTGGGTCTTTTGGCATGCGAGTCCAGTGCACCAGGGACGTGGCTAGGGGTTTCCGATTGGAAGGGTGTAGGTAGTGAATTTCCAACTAGAGGGAGGGACCGGGAGAGGGAACCCTCTCCCTTCCCTATCCCTAGTTGGAAATTCACTACTGAGGAAACTTTTGAAAATGAAGTCATGAAAGCTGGCATAAAATTGATTCTAGTACCTGAAATGCCAACACATTTATGATAGAATTATCAGGTTATTATTATTTGGTATTATTCTGGGAATTGAATAAGTGCTAAACAAATGCTGAAGCTCAATCATGATGTGATTTTCTTAAAGTGCATTTCGATTATTCTTTTATTACGATAAGTAAACGTAATATAAAAATCTAATACGGATTGACATCATGTATAGTTATGAAACTCGATATGCGTACACTGTAGTTGTAAATAGTAACAGCTGGAATTTTTGCCGATTTGAAATCGAGTAGGAATTTTGGGAAGTACAGTTAAAACTAGAAGTCCTGTCACCAAATGCGCGCTTATCTAGGCTTAATTTCGCGTAGAAATTGCGCGCAATTGCCATATCAAATGGCATCCAAAGCATGGCAGGTTCTCCTGGTTACTCATAGCAAACACAGGCAATGTTTCGGCCAATGGACCTCCGGGTTACCCGGAGGTCCATTGACTGAAACATTGCTTGTGCACTGGCGATATGTACATACTTTGATAGCCTTACTAAGGTCATAACGCGTAGATTAACGCGGAGATCAACATGCTATTTGTGCGCACTTCGTGACAGGACTTCTAGTTATAACTGTAAAGCTCTGAAATCCAGATAGATGGAATTTTCAACTACTCTTGACTTGACCTCCGAGTTTCTAACTATAGGCAGTTTTTCAGTCAAACTTCTCGGAGCGCGTTGGCTCAGTGGTAGACTGTTAAACTTCTATGTTACTGGTTCCGAGTTCGATCCCCGAACTGGACGACCCGCGTTGTGTCCTTGGGCAAGGCACTTTATCTCGGTTGCCTACATGGGGGCACGATGACGCCGTGCATTAAGGCGTACTGCACGTCGATAGTGCACATGTCTTCAACCGCTGTAACCCTGCTTGAGCGGAGCTTGAGTTAGAATGTTGAGGAGCTGACAGTGATTCTCTCCGGGTACTCCGGATTCCTTCACCCGTAAAACTGTGACGGTCACGATTAGCCACTGTGCATAAGTATGTTATCGTAAACACCAATAAATAAAAAAATAAATAAATAGTCAAAGTTTTATCACTTTTAGTCAGAATGGGTTTAGTTTACACATCAGCCTAATTCGGCGTTCACTTACAAAAAGTCTTTTTCAAATTATATTTTTAAAATGTACCATGTCTATTTATTGCTCATTCAAATGTCGCGCGTGTATCGCCGCATTCCTCAGTGGTACAAAACGTTTCGTAATTCGAAAAAGACGTCCTGTCAACCTCGCCGTGAAAAACTGCAGTGTCATGTTTTAGGATCCGCTCCACTGTTTTCCAGATATTTCCCGGGGGGAATGACATGCCATACACTCTCTTCAAATGTGAATATTCTTTAACTTGGTTATCTTGCCCAAAACATGTATTACATTTTCCATATCCACTAAAAACATATAGCACTATCTGACTAAGTAGAAATAAACAAAGTACAAGTGGATGAAATAATATATTGTCAAAAGCTAGGCTTCAACCTGGAAAATTGCATGACAAAACGCCAATACCAGTGATTCGCAACAACCCGGCAGCCTCAAAAGCAGAATTTTCACACTACCCCCACTTACCAGACCCTGGAGCATATAACCCCTGTTTCCAAACTGGGGAAAAAAATTATATGTTTCCGTCTCATTTTTTAGTCACATGCATGGTAACAATTCCCTGTAAAAATGACATTTTAAAAAATAGTCAATTTTTTTTAAGCCACTGTTTCCCATAATTCCTCTGGTGATTTACCCCTTTGCATCAGACTCCAAGTCTGTTACCAAAACTTCAAATTCTCTTGTGCAACAAATAGCCCAATCTAGTCATCTGATACTAAAAATGTATGTCCAGTTTGCATGACATCAGTTTCAACATATGCCTTGTGTTTAGAATTTTATAATACGAAACTGTAGAGCGGAACCTAAGACTAGCAGGGACTTTATGACGTATGCACACAGATGCAGAACAGAAGACAATAATGTATAAATATAGAATATACCCATAGTAGCTTGGTGTACCAAATGTTCGCCACTCGAGGTGAAGTGGTGTTAACCGCGAGCCTTCGGCGCGCGGTTAACACCACTTCACCACGAGTGGTGAACATTTGGTACACCAAGCTACTTTGGGTATATTTTATTTATACCATGATCGTCAGATTATTAAGAGTAGCCATTACTTTTTCTCGATTTTACTGAGCACCAGACGTACATACGAGCGAATCTGTTTTTGTTTACACGAGCATCGGTGGGCGGTACTCCCGCTGTCAATTTTATCGCCGAAACGAAATGAAAAAAAGAAACTGAACCTTTTTTCGTTTTAATAACATACTATTTCGAGTCATGCATGCTTTATTAACATGAGACAATGCATCTTTGTTAATTTTGAGGCGACGTGCGATAAATTTAGACAAGTTTGCATTCAGGTCGACGTCACCAAAGGTCAGCGGGGATGCAGTTCTACTGTTGGTGTAAATTTTTACTATTGAAATCCCATTGCTGGCGTGTTCATCACGGTTGGTGTGTAAAACTACAATTTATGTCATAGGTTTTTCATCTGTAGTAGAATTGGTAATCATGGTATAAATACACGGTTAAATATGATTCATTCTTTCAATCAATAACATTAATAGCAATACCTGTGTGACTCACATATAAACAAAGATCTCTGTGTGAAGATATTTCACAAGAAAAAAAAATCAATTTTAATTAATAGTTGGTTAATAAACAATTACACTGTGACTGATCACTTCTAAAGCCCATCAGCCTGTTGAATATCAGTAAATACATGACACATGCATGACACATGAGTACAGTGACCTGACATGAACCCGATTTTAAAAACGCAAACTTTCTGCAGAAATCGTTCCCTGTCTTTTTATTCAGATGTGCATTGTACAACTGCCTGTGTGATGGGTTTTTCTTATTAATAATATATATATTTTTTTTTTTTTTTATTTAATCTTATTTGTTTTACAAGGATTGGCGAACAAGTTATGCAACTTATATTAACGCCTCTCCTTGGCCCAATGGCGCAGGTGTGTGGGATGGCCTTCATAGCGGCAACTTCGTGGCCTAGCTCTTCTCGAATACTACGAAGGGATCTTTAGCCTGCACGGAGTGTGTCTCCCTCCGCACAGAGGACAGCCATTTTACGTCCCCACCCAATGGGACGGTACGCTGTGGCAGCATCAACCCCACAATTGATGCTGACAGAGAGTGTTCGGACACCTCGAGAACTTTCCCCGACCGAGGATCGATCCCGGGACCTCTGGCATGAGAGACCAGCGCACTTATCCACCCGGCCACCGCTCTCTATGCGGTTGGAATATATGTGGCCATGCGAAGATGACAGATGGGGGAGGGGGTGGTACACCTGATTTATCTCGTCTCTGATGGCTCAAGTCGCTACTGATCAAACATTCCAACTACATCAACAAGGCATGCCTTCGTTGAAGGCATGCCTTGATGATGCGGTTGGAATATTAGCTAGTTGGAATTATAGTTAAACCCCCGTGGCAACCCCGGGATGTGAAACGGTGTTTTTACGACGGTACACAAGCTCTGTTTTACTGGTAGAATAGGACTCAGTCACCAATGTTTGGGGTGGAAGTCCTCTAAAATGGGCATTATTTATTTATTTATTTATTTATTTATTTATTTATTGGTGTTTAAGGTTACATACTGACAGAACTACCGAGCATCGACGAGCAACTTTCAGCTCCTCAACATTCTAACTCTGTTTAAGCTCCGCTCAAGCAGGGTTACAGCGGTTGAAGATTCGTGCACCATCGACGTGCAGTACGCCTTAGTACACGGCGTTATCGTGCCCCCATGCAGGCAACCGGGATAAAGTGCCTTGCCCAAGGACACAATGGCTGATTGTGACCGTGACAGTTTTACGGGTGGAGGAAGCCGGAGAACCCAGAGAGAAACACCGAGCATCGACGAGCAACTGTCAGCTCCTCAACATTCTAACTCTGTTCAAGCTCCGCTCAAGCAGGGTTACAGCGGTTGAAGACATGTGCACCATCGACGCGCAGTACGCCTTAGTACACGGCATCATCGTGCCCCCATGCAGGCAACCGGGATAAAGTGCCTTGCCCAAGGACGCAATGGCTAGTCGTGACTGTGACGGTTTTACGGGTTGAGGAAGCCGGAGTACCCAGAGAGAAACGCCGAGCATCGACGAGCAACTGTCAGCTCCTCAACATTCTAACTCTGTTCAAGCTCCGCTCAAGCAGGGTTACAGCGGTTGAAGACTTGTGCACCATCGACGCGCAGTACGCCTTAGTACACGGCGTCATCGTGCCCCATGCAGGCAACCGGGATAAAGTGCCTTGCCCACGGACACAACGCGGATCGTCCCGGACGTGGATCGAACTCGGGACCTATAGCATAGAAGTCCAACAGTCTACCACTGAGCCACCGCGCTCCCAAGATTGGTATAATCTTTGACTTAATTTGACTTTATCTCCATGTTGGGGTCACAGTTGGCCATTGTGCAGAAGTGTATCACCTTAAATACCAATAAATAAATAAATAAATAAATTAGTTTTAAAAAAACCTCAAGATTTCTTTGAAATTTATTTGATGATAAATAAAATATATATGTGGAGGTCAGGATGCATTATTTATTTATTTATTTATTGGTGTTTAAGGTCACATATTTATGCACAATGGCTAATCATGACCATGACAGTTTTACGGGTGGAGGAAGCCGAAGTACCCGGAGAGAACCACCGAGCAACGGCGAGCAACTGTCAGCACCCCAACATACTAACTCCACACAAGCAGGGTTAGCATTGGTTGAAAACAGGTGCACCATCGACGTGCAGTACGCCTTAGTACACAACGTCGCCGTGCCCCCGCGTGGGCAACGGGGGTGAAGTGTCTTGCCCAAAGACACAATGTGGTTGCCGCAGCTGGGATTCGAACCGAGGACCTCTCGGCTTGCAGCCTGCACCTCTACCAACTGAGCCACCGCGCCCCCGGTCAGGAAAGGCTCTATTTAATTTGCACGTACCATGTTGGAAGGCTCCCAACAGCCAGAGTCGGTTACTACAGGGATTCGTTAGTATGACCGACTGTGTGTGTGACATGAGTACAAGTAGAAAATTTAATCTCGCGAGAAGGTGCGTGATTAGAAGCGAAAGAGAATCAATTTCTAAGATTCTAGTCGAGACGAAAATGTCCCAATTGAAAAAATTATTGTGGGGGGGGGGTGGGGAGGGTCACATCCCCCTCAACCTTCCTTAGCGACGTCCCGGCTGGCTTGTGACATGGTATAATTCATTTAGTCCTAGAGTCCGGAGGTTTTTTAATTTCATTATCGAGTACGAAAGGTGTGATGCTTTCGAGTTGTTAGTACCGTTAACCTATTGAAGAAAACCTATTTCTTAAGTTGTGCATTCTTGGCGTTTAGGGGCTGTGGGCGCTCCAAAACGCCCGAACATAATTTTTAGTTATACTTTCGCGTAGGTCCATAATTTTCAGCGCCAAATGTAAGCTCAGAATAACATGACTAGTATGAACATTAGAACATTAAAGAATATTCGAGCTATGAATTTTCATTTCTTAAGAAGTTTTCTTGAGACGTTTGCAGGCTGCTGAGTTATAACAGTAACCACAAGATCAGACCATCTGTATTAGAGTCACTTTTTCTGTTTTGAAATGATAGGTGTCAGACATAAACATACCTTCTTTAACGTGTTGTGACCACGCTCATGTTCTTACATATACACTTACCCATACATTGTTTGTTGTTCATGCTCTGTATTATCTTTGAGCACACCTTCATATATATATATTATAGTGCAATGGCGTCTCTAAAACGGTTTTAGTCCATTCCTGTTTTTTCCTATCCTTTCTGTTGAATTAAGGAATGTGGAATGTCATTCAGTTCTCTTTCAGAGAGCCTGGGGAGACAGTTGTGCCCTGGTATGAAAACATGCTAAAAATACTGAGACATCTTGGATGAAATGGTTCAACAGTCAATTTCTCAAGTGAACCGCATCTGATTTAAGTCACCAGAAGTGATGTTAGTTAGTTTTTATACCATGATTACATATTCTACTATATACACACTAAAAACCAAAGTGTTCAAACTGACACTTTCAAGGTGTTAAACCCATTCTAACTCTGAGGGTTTGATTTTGACACTCAAAGTGCAATGCTTTAAGCACTTAGACATTGCAATCGTCAGACATCTGAAACTTGAATGGATGGGACTTCCCATGTGTCTTGGTGACACAATGAACAACAAATTGGAAGTGCATGGGTTGGCGGTAATAATCTCTCTCTCTCTCTCTCTCTCTCTCTCTCTCTCTCTCTCTCTCTCTCTCTCTCTCTCTCTCTCTCTCTCTCTCCACACACACAATTTTGGAAATCCCCAGAAAAGTCATAACTATTACGGGTGTGGAATACCTAACATAAACAGCAAACAAACAACATCGTTAGTGTTCCCCCGAAACAAACACGTGAACCCTCCCAATCCACGCCCTCATCTCTGGGCGATATATAAGGAGACCTCCCCATTATCCACCGGGTTAGTTTTGATTAACAAGATGACACGTCTTCGGGTTTAATCAACATCGAACAACATAAATTGTATATATTTGACAAAGCCTGCAAATCACAAGCAAAGTTGTAACTACTGGGCCTTCCTGGTGAAACCCGGAGGTGTACTGAATGAAACCCTTGCATATAAGTACAACAGGATCAAGCATTAAACGTTTCTGCACATAACATGTACATATAATTCTACGTTGATGAATATTATCTATATCAAACAAACATCCAGCCAGGTGTATATTCTTAATGAAAGTGCACACTAAAAACTAAAGTGTTAAAACTGACACTTTCAAGGTGTTAAACCCATTCTAACTCTTAGGGTTTGATTTTAACACTCAAAGTGCAATGCTGTAAGCACTTAGGCATTACAATCGTCAGACATCTGAAACTTGAATGGATGGTACTTCCCATGTGTCTAGCATTGGTGGTTCTTCCAGAATCGTCCATAATTTGATTTGCGCTTGGTGGGTACATAATTAAAAGGACACAACGCAGATGATGCGGATCAGGCTCGAGAGTTCGAGCCTGATCCGCGTTATCTGCGTTGTTTCCTTTTAAGTGTCGAGACATTACACTTGTCAAGTGGTATTATTGTCAACACCTGTCAAGTTCTGGGAAATCTACACTTGAACAAAGTGCTAGTTCAGCACTTAGTAAGTGTTAAATACAGCACTTCAAGTGTATTTTTTTAACACTTTATTTTTTAGCGTGTAGAATGAAATGTTTGAAGTTTCTATAGCCATCTGCGACGGGGTTCGAAACCAGGATCACGAGACCCGCCACTTAGCCCGGAATATTCCTCCGCTACACTGCAAAAAATATAGGTTCTCTTTAGAACCAAAACTGGTTCTAATCTCGTCCCTGAGATGGAACCAGCTCTTTTTAAACAGTATTTATTTCAAATCAAGTAAATTTACCAAGATTAGCATTCAATTTTAACAGAATATTACATGAACTTAAGTAGATTCAGCACTAAACTTGGAGCTTATTCAACGCAGTCGCCAAACATTTTGCAACAAAGGAGATATGAACAGTTGGCATATCGAACCAGTTTTGGTTCTGTATAGAACCAAAACTGGTTCGATATGCCAACTGTTCATATCTCCTTTTCTTAATAATGATTTGAGACAACCTCGTATGAGGTCTAAACTTACGGCTGAAACCCCCTCAATTTATGTTTAATTCTGTTAATATTTAATGTTAATCTTTATAAATTTTTTTGATTTGAAATAAATACTGTTTAAACAGAACTGGTTCCATCTCAGGGACAAGATTAGAACCAGTTTTGGTTCTAAAGAGAACCTATATTTTTTGCAGTGTACCACATATAAAGTGAGCTACCGCGTAACCGCCAAAATGTTGGAGGTAACTCTACCAGCATTTTGGATCGAATTCAGAACCCACTTAATTCGAGAATAGATATTTCGTGAACACTGTTTGCGACAATTGTCTACGAGGGCAGCCCGACCTCAAGCTCTCAGGCCACCGGTCTAATTCCGCAAGGAATCCGACGCTGTTATTGGCTATTTCTTTCCCTTCTTCTCGTGGACTTTGTGCACAGACTACCGTTTTCAGTGTGAAGCCCCTTTACTCATAAAGATATACAGTTATTCTTTCTTGTTCCAGTTATAGATATTCCAATCAATAAATTTTATTTCCCCTTTCGACCATCAAGATATTAATACAATTAGTGGAAAAAAGCGAAGTAATCATAAAACTACAGCTATGGTGAGTATTTAGTTTACAAACTTGTCTAAAAGAATTGTAATGTCATTAAAGATTGGACAAAATCACTCTTCACGGGGAAGAAACATTTCTTGCGTTGATTCAAAGTAAATTTACGGAAGCGTTGAGGCGCCAGTTGAGTATTATTTCTATCTTGCACGTGCAAGTTAGCTATCTTGCACCTGCAAGTTACTATCTTGCACGTGCAGGTTAGCTATCTTGCACGTGCAGGATAGCTATCTTGCACCTGCAAGTTAGCTATCTTGCACGTGCAGGTTAGCTATCTTGCACCTGCAAGTTACTATCTTGCACGTGCAGGTTATCTATCTTGCACGTGCAGGTTAGCTATCTTGCACGTGCAAGTTACTATCTTGCACGTGCAGGATAGCTATCTTGCACCTGCAAGTTAGCTATCTTGCACGTGCAGGTTAGCTATCTTGCACCTGCAAGTTACTATCTTGCACCTGCAGGTTAGCTATCTTGCACCTGCAAGTCTATATTATATTTTAGAGTGTCTGTCTGTCTGTCTGTCTGTCTGTCTGTCTGTTTGTCTGTCTGTCTGTCTGTCTGTCTGTCTGTCTGTCTGTCTGTCTGTCTGTCTGTCTGTCTGTCTGTCTGTCTGTCTGTCTCTCTCTCTCTCTCTCTCTCTCTCTCTCTCTCTCTCTCTCTCTCTCTCTCTCTCTCTCTCTCTCTGTCTGTCTGTCTCTCTGTCTCTCTGTCTGTCTGACCGCTACAGAAATGAATATGGGGCCATCCAGAGTGCCCGAAATGTATCTACTAGGGGTACTTTTTTATGGCGGAGGTCCTCGTCAAGTTTAAAAAAAAGTGTGCGGGGTGGGGGTGGTGGCAGGGAGGGGCACCGAAAGTTATGACCAAATATTTTTTCACCGATATAGGTCTTCAAAGGGGTCTACTTGGGGTAACTTTTTATCAGGAATCTTATGGTGGTGTTTAAAAAAGTGGCGGGGGTGGGGTGGGGAGGGGCAAAATTGATGGATTTCACCGATATAGGTCCTCAAAGGGGTCTACTAGGGTTATCTTTTTACCAGGAATCTAATGGTGGGGGTTTAAAAAGTGACGGGATCGAAAGCTCCGCCCGGGCCGATTGTGGTGCCCGTAGGGCGGGCTGGGTAGAAAAATACTATTTTTGAATTTTTTTTTTTTTGGGGGGGGGGGGGTACTTTTCATATGACCCCTAAATTTTCCCGTGCAACGCAGGCTAACCCTGCTAGTTAGTTATATTTGAGGAACATCATCATAGTCATATTTGAAGTCGAGTTTATCAAAATTAGTATATAAGGGTCCAACCTAGCCCCAATTTGCCGGACTTAGGTTCGAATTTGCCGGACCCCCTCCAGGACTACGGACATTCCTATCGCGTAGACAACCACTATAGGCTCTTCGGCCATGTCTAGTCGCCTGTCTATGTACGTTTCGCATCGTTTGCATCGCAGGCTAGGTGTGGATGCTTTATGTTGGGGAGTGAATGGGAAACGTCAGTTACGATAGTTACTATCTTGCACGTGCAGGTTAGTTATCTTGCACTTGCGACAGCCACCCCAGCCCCCTATCTCAGAAGCCCCGGCTCCCCATACTTGCCCCAGTGGCTTACATTCCCATATTTGACAGCCACCCTATCTCAGAAGACCCGGCTCCTCATACTTGCCCCAGTGGCTTACATTCCCGTATTTGACACGGTGATCTTACCTCTGCCGCTTGACCAAGAGCGACACAGTCGCCCTTCCCCTTCTTCAAGAAGCCCTTCCCTAACCCTACCTTCTCGACCGAATACCCTCATCACATCAGAGACCCGTCGACCTTATTCCACGAGCCCAGGCCTCCACGATCTGCGCCAGTGAACCAGGGACCCTACACCGAGCGTTCCGATTAAGAGCGGCACAGTCACTCTTCCCCTTCTTCAAGTACCCCTACCTACCTCAACAAGCTCGAACAGTCGCCTGACAGGTCAGTCATTGCTGGTGAACAATATAATCCAGATGTAGAAGAATCGTTCGAAGAGTCGCTGGGACTAACTCTTTGATTACTAATTTTCTCCTCGAAGGCTCATTTCAGGGAGTCGTTCGAAAAGCTGCTTCTGGAGCAGCTCCCAAGCTACACATCTGTATGAGCCGTTCGAGGTGTCAACTTTCGAGGGGCTGCTCTAGTGGCTCCTTGTTTCGAGCCCTTCGAGCCGACAGAGTAGGACAGAGTCGATCAGGGAGAAGAAGGGTCGAAAGCCTGAAAAGGGACATCCCTGTTCCTGTTAAGGGGTAGTGAGACCCGGCCCAGCAGGGTCTACCCAACGGCACGGTCAACTATAGGGAGACATCGGCTATTTAAAGACCCTACGGACGTCCAGTCACTCACTCCTGTGGACATCGACTGCGGTCAACGTCATCATGACGTCGCGAGCTCACCGTGACGTCACCGACGTCATTGCAACTCTAACCGTTTTTCACTCTTTGTGCCTGACTTTTCACATTCACACCCCCAGCATAAAGCATCCCCACCTAGCCTGCGATGCAATCGATGCGAAACGTACATATCCAGGCGGCCAGACATGGCCAGTGAGCCTATAGTGGTTGTCTAAGCGGTAGGAATGTCCGTAGTCCGGGAGGGGGTCCGGCAAATCCGAACCTAGGTCCAGCAAATTGGGGCTAGGTTGGACCCTTATATACTACTTTTGATGAACTCGACTTCAAATATGACTATAATGATGTTCATCAAATATAACTAACTTGCAGGTGCAAGATAGCTAACCTGCACGTGCAAGATAGCTAACTTGCAGGTGCAAGATAGCTATCCTGCACGTGCAAGATAGCTACCCTGCACGTGCAAGATAGTAACTTGCACGTGCAAGATAGCTAACCTGCACGTGCAAGATAGCTAACCTGCACGTGCAAGATAGTAACTTGCAGATGCAAGATAGCTAACCTGCACGTGCAAGATAGTAGCTTGCAGGTGCAAGATAGCTAACCTGCACGTGCAAGATAGTAACTTGCATGTGCAAGATAGCTAACCTGCACGTGCAAGATAGTAACTTGCAGGTGCAAGATAGCTAACCTGCACGTGCAAGATAGTAACTTGCAGGTGCAAGATAGCTAACTTGCACGTGCAAGATAGAAATAATACTCAACTGGCGCCTCAACGCTTCCGTATAAATTAATGTTTATGGTTCGTTTAGATTCAATCGTCTGGGGGATATCAGTTGGTCGGAGGATATCAGTTGGTCGTTAAAGGGCTGGATTGGTTCCAGGCCACAACAGAGTCGAATTCCCTACAGAATTTGAATGCTGGCTTCAATGGTTTGAGAGCTATACTGAGATTTTGTGACTTTGCTGCTTTTCTAATTTTCGCTGCCGCTGTTTTTTTTTTTTACTGACGAATGTTATTTTAGAACTGATATCCGTGTCCCCCCCCCCCCCCCCGCCTCGCTCGAGACCCCGCCCGCCCGCTCCGCCTTTCTTTAACGAGAGATGCTAGTCCTGCATAGGGCTCTATAAGTATTCAAATAGGGGTGAATACCTGGTTGGCTGTGCTGGAGACCAGAGAGATGGTATTGAGGTGAATACCGAGTTTGCTGCCCTGAAGACCAGAGATATGCTACCTCTTCGCCTGAGCGATATTTAAGAAGATTTCTCCTGGCCGATATATAAGAAGACCTCCACATTACCTGTTAAGTTCTGGTTAACTAGATGCCACGTCTTCGTGTGTATCCGACATCAATCAACGGATTAAATTGTTCCAAGGTCGTTGGTCTGCAAGAAGAGAGGATACGATAAGAAAATATTCGAACTCCTTTCAATCTCACGATTTTATGGGATGACATCATTATATTGAGGCACAGATAAGGATTGCAAATAAATTGTAAATAAAATGAATGGAACGCGGTATCAGATTAGCAAAAGTTCTGACACTGAAGGTGAACGTGTACCTTACGCTACTTCTAGACATTTCTAGAGGATGTTATGACCACGTGCTTTGGGCGGGTGCAGTTTTCAAGATGATTAATTATTACATGTTTATGTACTTTCGTCTCGTTTATTAATTAAATTTCTTTGCACGAAATGCAATTTATGCTGCAATTTGTATTGTGACAGTAACCTTTCAACTTCCAATTGTTGTTGTAGTGGTTGTGTTTATTATTGGAGCGCCAGTGGGTTGTTATTCCCCCCCCCCCCCTCTACAAGGCAACTTCTACATTTACTGCTACTACTATTACTACTACTTCTACTACTATTACTACTACTACTACTGCTACTACTACTACTACTACTACTACTTCTACTACTATACTACTACTACTACTACTACTACTACTACTACTACTACTACTACTACTACTAACTACTACTAACTACTACTACTACTACTTCTACTACTACTGACGAATGTTATTTTAGAACTCCTACTACTACTACTTACAGTAGTAATAGTAGTAGTAGAATAGTAGTAGTAGTAGTAGCAGTATTAGTAGTATAGTATAGTAGCAGTAGTAGTAGTAGTAGTAGTAGTAGTAGTAGTATAATATAGTAGTAGTAGTAGTAGTAGTAGTAGTAGTAAGTAGTAGTAGTAGTAGTAGTAGTAAGTAGTAGTACTAGTAGTAGTAGTAAGTAGTAGTAGTAGTAGTAGTAAGTAGTAGTAGTAGTAGTAGTAGTAGTAAGTGGTAGTAGTAGTAGTAGTAGTAGTAGTAGTATAGTAGTAGTAGTAGTAGTAGTAGTAGTAGTAGTAGTAGTAGTAGTAGTAAGTAGTAGTAGTAGTAGTAGTAGTAGTAGTAGTAGTAATAGTAGTAGTAGTAGTAGTAGTAGTAAGTAGTAGTAGTAGTAGTAAGTAGTAGTAGTAGTAGTAGCAGTAGTAGTAGTAAGTAGTAGTAGTAGTAGTAGTATCAGTATATAGTAGTAGGAGAGGAGTAGTAGTAGTAGTAGTAGTTAGTAGTAGTAGTAGTAGTAGTAGTAGTAGTAGTAGTAGTAGTAGTAGTAGTAGTAGTAGTAAGTAGTAGTATAGTAGTAGTATAGTAGTAGTAGTAGTAGTAGTAGTAGTAGTAGTAGTAGTAGTAGATCGGCGTTTAACAACACTTTCAACAGTGTACGCCATATCGTGCCGGAACTACTATTACTATTACCAACACTAACTACTGTTACTGAGTTGGAAGCAGAATTATCATGATTGACTTTTGGGAAATATAGATTATTTTCACCCGCTAATGAATGCCTACTCAAACAACAGTAGATATTATATTTTTTATATTTATGCATTGCGATACTGTAATTATAATTACAATGCCCTAAAACCGAAAACGTGCATCGGTATCGATCTAAACTTACTGCATAATATCATGACGTATGAATGAATGAATGAATGAATGAATCTTTATTAAGCAGTATACAACAAAAAACTAAAAATTATACATGCATCAATATCGAACAAAAATATACATACATAATTATAGAACAAAAATAATCTAATAAACCTGTATACCACAGGGAGACGGCATAGCCTGATTGGCTCTCAACCTGTCGTCTCCCGGGGATTGTATCGTGCAACATTGGAATCGGACCGTCCAACGACTGTCTTGGTCGCTGGTGGCTAGTGTAACTAACACAATTTAGTTAAGAGACAAGAACTGAGTTAACCCTTAACCCAACATGAAAAGCAGACGACACTTTCTAAAAACAAACTCTTGAGTAACTGATCTTTTTCATTCTTTGTCTCAAAAACACAGGTTACGACCCCCCACGGAACGAGCTCGACGAGCTCGCTTCAATAAGGGACCATAACCCATGTTTTTGAGACAAAAATTTTTTAAAATAATGGAAACTAATTGGCGACTTTTGAGAATAGCCCTGGTCGGTTTTGGTCGCCACGTTGGGCAAAGGGTTAAGAGACGAGAATTTGTCCAGTCGTATACAGTACCAGCAGAAATGGGTCGATAGTAACTATTTCTCCCTCGTTGACATCTCCAAACCCCGACGCCACTCCGTGGGGTGCTCCCAGGAAGAGATCCCCACAGACCGACACTGAGAGTTGGAGTCCTCAACAGGAGTAGACGAGGAACAAAATTCCCATATTGTCATTTCACTGCCCACGTCTGTCGGCTCTGCGCTTGGAAAGCGCTAAATTGGTATTATCTTGAAAATGCATAAAAATGAAAGATGCATACCCACTCGGTTTATTCAGAAAATATTCTACCTATTGTTAGAAAGCACAGTCAGCACAGTAAGGATTATTACAGTCGATATTATCGGAGTATTGGGACAATAATTTTGAGATTAATTGTTTTTTTAAAATGTTTCTGTTGTTTATATTACGTAAATCAAGGTCTAAATCGTTCCAGAGTGTGGGGTAGATGTGTGTTGGAAAATTCTCAAGAGATCTTGTCCTTGTTCTATCAATTTGGAGAGTGTCTCTCCTTCTACTGGCTCTACCCGTAGTGTTGACTACAGGGTGGAAATAATGTCGAAAGGATACTGGCAGGTTATCGTGATACCAGTCAAAAACGAACAGTCACGCGTGGAGTTTAAAGAGGTCATTTACTTTAAGAATCTTATTTTCCCGAAAGACGAGATCAGTGTGTGCATTATATTTCTTATTGTTTAATATGCGGATGGGGCGTTTCTGAAGAAGCAGTATCTTTTTTGGTCGTTCTAGCATTACCCCATACGTTTATCCCATACACTAAATGTGTGTGTATCAGGGCATAATAAATTGTTTTCAAAGCTTCACGGGGAAGCGTGGTCTTCACTCTATTTGGTGCGAAATTTGCCCGAGCAATCTTTGAAGAGAGTTGAGATATATGATGTTTGTAAGATAAACTATCATCAATATGTATTCCTAAGAATTTAAGAGATTTTTCTGCATTATTTGAACCTAGTATACTTATGATTTGGCCATTTATTAATATAATTTGGTGAATTGTTGTTGTATTTTTTGGCGGAAGGGTTGATTAAAATATATTTAGTTTTTGTTGCATTTAGTACAAGTTGATTCGCACAACACCATTCAAACACTTTTTCAAGCTCTTTATTTATGAGTTGGGCTAATTGATTTGGGTCGGGACCCGAAGAAAGCCCAGTAGTGTCGTTAGCAACAGATCGAAGATTTAGGCATGTAGCATGATAGATGTCATCGACATATATCAGGAACAGTGATGGGCCGAGTATCGAGCCTTGTGGAACTCCGTGGGATATGTTTGCTCTGTCAGATGTATGGTCACCGTATGCGACATACTGTGACCTATCAGATAAATAGCTTTTAAACCAGTCATTACCCAAACCACTAATACCGTATCTATATAATTTATTTATTAAAATGTCATAGTTTATTGTATCAAATGCCTTTGAAAGATCTAAAAATAACGCAAGTGTGCTGTTTTTACTTCTTTTATTATTTTCTTCTGATATAGTTTTCAACAATTACATGACAGGATGCACCGTACTATGATTTTTTCTAAAACCGTACTGATTTGGATGTAGGATACTAAAACGATTTAAGTATTTTAAAAGTCTTACTGACATAAGTTTTTCTAACACTTTTGAGAATGTCGGAAGAATGCTAATGGGTCTGTAATTTGTGAAGTTATGTTGGTCGCCTGCTTTAAATATAGGAATACCTTTTCCGATTTTCATTTTGTCTGGAACAGTGCCACATGAAAACGAACAATTGAAGATGTGTGTTAATGGGTTAAGGATGGGGTCAATGGTTTGTTTAAGTAGATTTTAACTAATATCATCACAATCTTTGCTTCCTTTCGACTTTGAGGATTTAACAATATTCATAATTTCAAAATCACATGTAGGGCTTATGTAAAAATTATTAGTAGAATTTGCCTCCATGAAGTCGTGAAACGACTTGTTAGTACCAGGTAGTTTATCGCTTGTTCGTTTTCCTATATTTGCAAAGTAAGTATTGAATTCTCTAGTTATTTCTGTCGAGTCATTTATTTCTTTATCATTATGAATAAAATTTGAGGTAAGTTGGTTGTTCTGTTGGACTTTTTAATGGCGTCAATTAGTATTTGCCATGTTTTACGCATGTTAAATTTGTGCTCGTTTAGAATACTTTTAAAATAAGTTGCTTTGCATTGCTTTTTCACTTTACTGAATATTTTACAGTAGTTTTTGTAGTTTATTTTATATTAAGTTCAGTTGGGTTTTTTAACTTATTATTATAAAATTTGCTTTTATTAATCCAAGGTTGCCTCTTTATGAATTTTTGATGCGTACAGACGCGTATTCGCGGGAAAGCCGCATCAAACAATTCTAGATATATATGTAAAAAATTGTTATAAGCCGTGTTTGGGTTATCTAACACATAACAGAGGAAAAAGCACATTGTGATAGAAGTAATTTGAAGTTTGCAATAGTTTCAGCATTTACCTTTCGAGTCCATGAATATGATTCTTTCTTTGTTTTGAGGGGTACAGTTTCTACGTGAAAAGTACCAAAGTGGTCGGAGACGTCAGTTATTATTATCCCAGTTACTACAGTGGATAAAATATTGTTAGTAAATATGTGGTCGATGAGTGTGGCTGAATGTGTAGTTAAGCGGGAGGGTTTAGTAATGAAAGGTAAAAATCCCTGACTGAACATTTGGTTGATATAATTATCTGTTTTGGCGTTGGAGTCATATTGAAGATCAATATTAATATCACCCATTATATAGGGAGATACTTTTTCCTGATTTAATTTGTCAGTTATTTCGTTTAGTTTGTCTAAGAAGATGCCAATGTCCGCTTTCGGTGGTGTGTTAGGTCTGTAAATTACCCCAAAGATTCTCAGAGATTTATTAACATTAATTTTGATAAAAAGAGATTCTATGATATGAGGGATGAAAGTCGACAGGTCATGACGAATTTTAATATCAATATTCTCTTTAATAAAGAACCCGACTCCTCCTCTACCGTCATCACCGTCAGGGTGGTTATGTTTTATAAGATTATGATAGCCGTCAAGGCAGTATGATATATTTGAGGGGACATTGAAGATTTCCCTAACGGAAATGATGTCAAACTTATTTTCGGTTCCTTGCAGGTTAAACAGAAGATCGTGTAAAGATTCCCAGTGGGCATTAATACTTTGACAGTTAATATGAAAAAGCGAGAAAGATTGGGTTTCATTTTTGATAATCGATCGCAAATTTTCTGGCAAATAATACTACATTCGGGTTTATGACTGTGGAATGGAGAATCCTCACCATCGTCGGGTGAGGGGGGGGGGGGGGGTGGGGGTGTATTGTTTTATTGGGCTATGAAGTCGTATTCAGTGCCAGTCTGGACCTCGTCTAAAGTAATGTTACCCGCCATATTGACAGCACTATTGTCACCAGCTTCAGTATGTGTGTTAACCCTTTACCTAACGAATCGCCCGCATCCGCCCGCGTAATATGCAAATTCAGCAGCTGAAAAAAATATTATTTTTCGAAAAATTTCAACAAAACCATATCATGTGACCCCTCTTTGGAACGAGCTCGTCGAGCTCGTTCCAAAGAAGGGTCACATGATATGGTTTTGTTGAAATTTCTTGAAAAAATTTAAAAAATGATATTTAAAATAATAAATTTTGAAATCGCCTGCGTTGGGTAAGGGTTAAATAGTAGCATTGAGCTATTTGAAATGTGTTTGACAGCGCGATTCCAAGTGCTCATATGGAGTTGGATGGAAGAAAAAGGAATTATGTACAAGGAAGAAGTGAATGGAATACATGTGAGATAGATAAATAATTTCATTTTTGTGAGTTTTAATGAATGAGGATGAGCTCACGAGTTGTGCTGCATGAAGTGAGTGGATGAGTGGAAAATAAACAGATTGATGAAAATATGAACTGACTGAGTCATTTTTATGTATACATCACAGAATAAATGAATGAATGCACGAACTGAAAAATACAAAATATCACGTTGGAATATACGCAAAGCTTGTCGAAGAGGGTAGAAGATGGGCCTGGGGATATGCAGGACGGATGGACGTATGTAACGGACAAACTGACAAATTTAGAGACGGATAGAAGGTAAGGCGGAGGAATGGATAGACACGGACAAACAAAATGTTCATGACAGTGTATCCATTTTCCAGCAGATTGTGCCTCATTACCTCCCATTGTTATGCACTATATAACTAAAAATGACAATGTGCAATGTCAAAGTGAGTGTGCTATGAAATATGTCACTTTTTTTCACTGCATTGGAGCCCACTTAAATGAATACCTTCTAATTTAATAACCTCATCAACTGAGTGCAACTTCCAAACACAAAAACCAATTACCATACCTTCAGTATAAAATTTATCTGTTAATTACATGTCAATTATAGGGTGAACTCAAATGAAATGAATAAAATAAATTGTAATATGTCGAGAGACTATCGTGACAAACACCAATTTCGCAATGTTTATAGACTATTTTTCATCACTATATCTATTACACACAGATAGAGCTGCAGACAGACATACATTATACAACGAAACGCTTTAATACATGTACCCCAAGAAATCATATAATATATGCTCTATAGTAACTAAGAAAGGTGAAGTGACGGTAAAAAGAGAGAAGGAATTGGACCTGCAGATATGCAAGTAAGCAGACAGACAAACAAAACAGACAAAACAGCTCAACGTATCACAAATTGTAATGTGACACTCGATAGCATTGATATTAAATATAAAAAAGTCCCTTGAGTGCAATAAAGCGATGTCTGCAATGCTTTTGCTTTTGCGTTGCATACGGCACCTTGTTGCACTCAGGGGACTTAAAAAGCTAAGAGAACCGCGAACCACATATTCATCCGTGGCATCTAAAGAAACCTACAGTACGTGGAGAGTGTATTATCACTACACCAAAACACCCGCAGAGTGAAGATCCCACCCAACCAATAATTGCAAATTTGTTGCAAAGCATAACCAGCACAAGCAAAGTTTCAGCCAATGGACCTCCGGGTTTAACCCGGAGGTCCATTGGCGGAAACATAGCTTGTGTTTTTTGTCGATATGTGCACAATTTGAAAGTTATAGCTTGGGTGATAACTCCACTCCGCGGGTGATTTAGTTACAATCCACTCTCCACGTACTGTAAGTACTGTTATTTTGCACCTTGCTTCGTCAAAAAAATCTGAGACAAACCCTGCAGTTCAAACAAAAATATGTCGAAATGATGTTCAAGTATAGTGCATATAGAAGGATCAATACTGATGGATCTAAAGGTGGTGGCAAAGTATCATCAGCCCTTGTTACTGATGATCAGATCACCCCTATCAGAATATCAAATAAAAGTTTTATTTTCACAGCTGACTTTAAAACTTTACAACTCGCGCCTGAACACACTGAGAATGTACATGAAAGAAGCCGATTATATTTTCCTACTCTCTTTCCTCTTTATTTGCATTACTCAACCCCATATTAAAGAAGCCTCTCATTTTGGAACTTCGTGAGAAATTAAACACTCTCATGTCTGACCAATAAGATAAGATAAGATAAAGTTTATTGCACGACCAAGAATAAAAAAGGTATGGCATACATAAAACACACAAACAATTAAAATAAGCAGTGGGTTAACCATGCGACACATACTATATGAGTAAACAGATTAAACAAACTAATCTCATCTGTTGCGTCACTCCTGTGAGTGGGCATACAATGTATGAGTCTCATTGACAATCAAAACTAATTAGATTATCATGCCCTCAGGAAAAGAAACATCGGTCGTTTTTACCAGCGGTATTGAACATTAGCCTTTCGAAAGTGCTGACACGGTCATGACCACACAGAGCTCCATTCCATCTACTGATTTCGGTGCATCAGAATATGGGTTACAAACCGACCGACCTCGCGAATAACTTCCACATCTTCACAGGCAAATAGCAATGCAAATCTTTCTAGTTGCCGCAGAAGGTGGAAGTGAGGAAGTCGCTTACCGACAAAGTTGATAAGCTCATTTCGAGAAACGCTGTATTTAGAACAGGCAAAGAAAGAATGTAATTCATCTTCGACTGAATTTGTCTTACACTGTTTGCAGTGCCTCTGTTCCCTGGGTACTGGTGTCGGCTTTTGATAGCGACCCCGCTCTATCTCCAAGTCATGAGCGCTAATACGGAATCTGGTGACAAATCGCCTTTCCTTCGCGGGTAATGTATCAATATAAAACTCCCTACAGTAGTTCTCTTTGACCGAATGATAGAATTTTAATTTAATACTCTCCGAATGAACGCCGTTTCGTGTGGATCCACTTTTCCACGTCTGACCGTACACGTCACAGAGTCGCGTTTTTAATTGTTTCTCAAAATTTGGGGGAGCACAGTTTGGGTTCAGCCAGACGTTGCGAAACCCGCAAGTCGAAAGGATGCTTTCAATTTCTGATGTGCAGGTATGACTAAGTTCCCGCATCTCCTGGTAAGCCAAACTTAACAATGGGTTGGTCTGAACTGTTACCGCTCTCAGCCAATTTGACACAAGTTTAGTTTTTCTGTCAATAGCTAGCGGGTACCTACCTAATTCCGCTAGTACTGCAGCATTGCAAGATTTCGAGTGTACCTGCAGTATATTTTTGCAAAACTGCAAATGTACCGATTCAATCTGCTTTTCATTATTTCGGACTGCCTGGTCTCCCCATGCTTCCGAGCAATATAGAAGAACAGGTTTTACCAACGCATCGAATAGTTTTTCTCTCACGTGTAAGTTATCCCTGGACACTGACAAAAACAGACGGTTTAATTTAAAGTAAGGTTTGAGTGCTCTAGCTCTAAGGTTCGATAGCGCTCTGGTGAAACTGCCCGATGCCGTGAAAACAATTCCGAGGTACGTGTATGAGGTCACTGTTTGTAGCTGTCCGTCGCCACAAGTAAATGGACTATTAACTTTTCTACCTGCCTTGTTGAAAATAAGCACTTTTGTTTTCTGCTTATTGACAGTGAGTCTCCACCTCTTACAGAAATCATGTAATGAGTTGAGAGACGATTGTAAGCCGTCTCCAGTAGTAGAGAGAAGAACGAGATCGTCTGCATACAGCAAACAAGGAATAGCAGTACTTTTTAATTCAGGAAACGTGTTATTATCTACTAAAGAGGCAGGAATGTCACCAATATGATATTGTATTTAAACAAGTCTATCACTGACTTGAAAATTCCTTTTATTGATTTTACACCACTTAGTAATTCCATACAATCTGTGTAGCAGGCCGATTGGGATGGGGCGACAAATAACAATGTCCATCACTTCCGAGCAGCTATCAATGCAGGATAAATATCCTTCACGGGGAGGATAAATATCCTTCTAGAAACTTTTGTTGAAAAGATCATGTAATTCTGGCACGATGTCATATTGGTCATACAAGACTAATACATTCCTTTTTGTTAGAGGGTAATATGCAACTAGAGTCTGTTCCTTGCCAACAGGTGTTGACAGTGGAACACATTCTTTTACACTGCACCGATTTTGATCATGTCAGAGGACAGCCTGTCACTGTTGGATCTCTTAGAGATCTATTTAAGGAATAGTGCATGGCTTGGAGTTGACTACGCCCATATAGTGCCCAGTGAGGTGGTGTAGTTCCCGCCGTGAAGCGGAGGGAACTACACCACCCCACTGGGCACTATATGGGCGTAGTCAACGACAAGACATGCATTAATCCTTATATTATATTGAACACCCATCAAGAAAAACATCTGTCAATCTATTACCAAGGTAGCAGCCCTACCAACCAGCGTTATATAGAAAACAATACCATGTAGTTTTTTAAAAAAAATTTCTTCTTCCAAAACACGGCTAACTTGGATTATTGATATGAGCAGAAGACAGATTTTGAATAGGTCGGCAAGGATAAACAAAACATTTCCCCCAAACGGAACTGTGTATTCTAGAATCGCGCAACTCGCGAATGAAAACTAAAATTTTCGAAATTTGACAACGTAGTTTGATAATTTCCGCACATTTGTCACACATATACATTACCGAATGGGTCAGTACAGGATACAAACTCCGAAGATTCAATTGAATTCCATTATTTATTCGTTTACTGCCCAAAACATACAATTAAATAGCGAAATAATATGAGCAGCGAAACAAACGATTTTTCATATCCGGACGCGTTCTCACAAAAGTTGTACCCAGGTATGGATTATTCTTTTAGAAACAAGATATGGATCATCTTCTCAAGGAATAAAATGAACGCCTCGAAACATGTGACTTCAGCAATGGAAAAGCGATACATTTTTCCACAATGATTTCTTTCCAGGTCGTTTTGTGGATGTTGAGCCTCTGTGAATCGATATTTAAATTTAGCCTGATTAGTTTTATTCGCCCAGTATGAAAAGAAAACTGATATAGTAGTGTGCTAAAAACAGAAAACGCGTAGTGCCTAGGCGTAGTGCCTTGTCAGTTCTGTGGATGCAAACTACACGAAATAGGGGTGCAGCATTCGTCCAATCAGGAGCCTAGAAGGTCACGTGAGATATAATATTTCATCATACGAGTCTGTTAAAAATCATTTCTTAAAGTAGTCAACCTTTTTAATAAATTTTAAAATTATTTATATTGTTTTAAACTAGATTCTTAAAGTCTCAAATCATCAGGTTGATTTATAAGGTATTCATTATACTAGTATTATCTCTACTTACCGTTAGGAAGCGCGGTGGCTCAGTGGTAGACTGTTTAACTTCTATGCTAGAGGTCCCGAGTTCGATCCCCGTCCGGGACGACCCGCGTTGTGTCCTTGGACAAGACACTTTATCCCAGTTGCTTACATGGGGGCACGATGACGCTGTGCACTAAGGCGTACTGCACGTGGATGGTGCATATGTCTTCAACCTCTGTAACCCTGCTTGAACAGAGTTAGAATGTTGAGTAGCTGACAGTTGCTCGTCGATGCTCGGTGGTTCTCTTCGGGTACTCCGGCTTCCTCCACCCGTAAAACTGTCATGGTCACGATTAGCCATTGTGCATAAGTATGTGATCTTAAACACCAACAAAATAAATAAATAATAAATACTTACTGTTAAAACTCCTCCTCATCCCCTGAGTTCCAATGTGTTCTATGTGCCTACTGGCCAGTAGGCACATAGAACACATTGGAACTCAGGGGACGACCTGTCTTTGACATTCGTCGATTGTATAGCTTATCTTTTTGATGATTATCGATCAGCCCCCGCCATTATACCTGTTTCCCCAACTCCCACCCCCATTGTCATTGGTATAAGTAAAATCCGTTGGAAACGAATACGCGAGAGTTTCTCAGTTTCAGTTTCCAGAAAGTAACGTCAAGTCTTGTCCTTGGGCAAGGCACTTAATCCCAATTGTCCACGTGGAGGCACGATGGCGTTGTGTTCTAAGGCGTACTGCACGTCGATGGGGCACTTGTCTTCAACCAATGCTAACCCTGCTTGTGTGGAGTTAGTACGTTGGGGAGTCTGACAGTTGCACAGTGGTTCTCTCCGGGTATTCCGACTTCCTCCACCCGTAAAACTGTCCGACACGATGTGACCCTGGCTGTCGAAAGTGTCGTTAAACCCCAATAAATTATTAAAGTCAAGTCATTTCCACAAGTGCATTTCTGGTGAAAAAGTTCACGTGCTACCTCTCTGACTCCTTATCTTAGGTAGTCCAAACATAGCCTGAAAGACAGTATTTTAATTTTTACGCGCTACCCCTTTTGGCCCTTTACCTTAGGGGTTGTCCAAACATGTCCGGAAGAACATATTTTAATTTTTGGGTTTGGTACGTCCTTTCATGAAAGGACGTACCAAACCAAAAAAATAATAAATATACCTTTCGGGCCATGTTTGGACTACACCTTAGGGTAATGGGGAGCAGCTCCCCCATGTCTCCTGCTTCTGGCGCCCAATGAGCATATAATAAACACTACTACGAGTGGGGCCAGGCGAATCTCAAATTTTGGTTCGAATCGAATCCCGTCTGTTTGGTAAAATTGTAGCGACCGAGCTATAGTGAGCGCCGCCGATGGGGCCTCTGCCCGAGTTATCTTTCTTGTACGGGCGGAAGGTGGCCTATTATCCAATGCTCTGATTGGTTGGCCTCGCTTTGACTTGCGCTAAAGGGTATTTAAGGCAGTGAACAGCATATTTCGTGGCCTCGTGGGGGGCAAACGAAGCTGTCCTGTTCAAACTCTACAAGGCCTTCATATGACCTGTACTTGAATACGGGGTCCTTATCCTGTTTGAAACCTATAAAACCAACATCGCCAAACTGCAAAGAGTCCAAAACCAAGCGCTAGGAATAGCCCTTCAAGCCCCTTACGATACCCCGATCAAACTACTCCACGAAAAGGCCAAAATCCTAACCATCAAAGACCGCCTAGCCACGCAAGCTGCCAAAAACCGCGAACGCTTCAAGGACAGCAAACTAATATCAGAACTAAGGGAGCTCTGCGCCAGTCGACAAAAACCCCAAAACATGGCCCCAACCGACCAACTCAAGTAGGAACTGTCGTTACCATAAGGTCTCAAAATATAGGGGAAGAATTGGGCCTAAGATGGGGTACTAATGAGAACCGTGGATTCGATTAGGCTTCCACTCCGGTCTCATTTAGAGGAAGCTATATACCAAGCAGGTCTGGTAGTTGCATACATCTCTCTTGAATACACTTGTTTTGACGAATATTTATGAACGGACATTAATTCTAGTGTACGGTATACTTTTATCTGCTCTAGGATGCTTTTGAAGACAGATGTACACCCTCTCACCTTGCAAGAATAAATAATTTTTTTGAAAAGTAGTACACACAGGTTAACAGCTGCTGACGGTACTTCCTGGTTTGGGAAACCTAGAAGCACATACTGTAGGAACTTAACATTGGAGGAACAAACAGGAAAGAAACACCCTCGGGTGTGGCCTTTTGTGAAAGCCTGTTCTCCTCCCTCTATACCGATCCCACTCAAAGTAACTCAAAATAACCAAAACGGCAAATTTAAATGGGAATCTAACAGGAGGAACAAACAGGAAAGAAACACCCTCGGGTGTGGCCTTTTGTGAAAGCCTGTTCTCCTCCCTCTATACCGATCCCACTCAAAGTAACTCAAAATAACTAAAACGGCAAATTTAAATGGGAATCTAACAGGAAGAACAAACAGGAAAGAAACACCCTCGGGTGAAAGCCTGTTCTCCCTCTATACCGATCCCACTCAAAATAACTAATAATAACAGGGCCACTCCCAATCACCATTCAGCCTTCATGACTTCGTCTTCAGTCACGGAGGCACGGCGCCGCACTGGAGGGGGCTCTAAGATCTCGCTTCAGCGAGGGGCCAAGGGCTGTGTTTTCGAGGCAGAGACGAAAAACACTAGTCATACGTACCGTCTGCTTCTCATGTAATAGGGTGGGTAAGATTGCCCCCCCCCCCCCCCCCCCCCCCTGGCAACAAGAATTAGAGTCTGGGGGAGAATTCGACTAACCATGCCTACAGCTTTATACTTTCAGCCACAGCCTCAGACAAACAATCCAGCACACGGATTCAACACCTTCCACTACCTCAGCTCTCAAAATCCATCACCAACAGACTAAGAACTTCGGGAACCTTAAGGCAGACTATACTTGCCAATGATAGCTACACTAAGCTACTAAGCGGCAGACTATACTGGCTCGAATAAATCTCAAGACAAGAACAGACGCGAAAGAGACAGGGGGGGGGGGGAGGGGGGCACTAATCATTTCTTAGCTATCAGCTTTCAGCAAACCCAGACACACAGCACAGACCACCACAAGAAGAACCCGAGCAGACAACAATAATCAAACTACCACCGACCACCCAATACCACCACCGACATCAGAACACCGGGATCAAGCCATCTACCACCAACATGAGAGCTTGAGGAGGACTTTACTTGCCAGTGATAGCTCCAACATATTACTTAGTATATAGCAGACTATACTTGCCTGAAGAATACAAAACAAGACAAGAACAGACGTCGAAAGGAAAAAGGAGGGTGGAGACTTACTGTAGGGGTGGGGACTCACTATAGGGGATGGGGACTCGTTAATCTCTTTTTTTTTCTCCATTTTCAGCCATAGCAGTCACACAGAACAGACCACCACAAAACGAACCCCAAAAGATACAACGAATGAAACCGCCCCGACCACCCTACACACAGACACCGACCAAGAACAACATCAAAACAACAAACAACCATCAACAGAAGAGCTTGAAGCAGACTTTACTTGCCAATGATAGCTCAAACACTTATCTAGCGGCAGACTATACTTACCTGAAAAACACACAAGACAAAGATATCGTCCCCTGAGTTCCAATGTGTTCTATGTGCCTGTAGGCACATAGAACACATTTGAACTCAAGAGACCAAATGACATCTCCAAAAAGACAGCCAACCATTCAACCGCATATTTCTTCCTCT